>JARQOC010000001.1:210449025-210611802 GCA_033576535.1 Allobates femoralis
TGCTCCCTCACAGACATAGCCAGGTACTGTACATCGGACTGTAGACACAACACCACTTTCTCAAAAAAATTAATAAACAGACAATATTCAATAAATCACCTATGCAGCCACGAGAATCTATCAACCAATGCACTTGGCAGGATGCAGCTAAACTCCATTAAGTAGAGACGAACACAGGTGCTAGATACCGATATAATCACTTCAACCAGCCAATACGTGGGGGAGGTGACTGACGGCATTTACTATGCACACAGATGTTTGCATACATAGGGAATCATTTATACTGGTACATATTGTGCAGAGTGTCTGTATGCTACCCACTTTCTCCCAAAATTTTGGTGGAAAAAGTGTGTCTTATAGTTTGAAAAATACATTATTTGGTAATCTAAAGGTATCTGCTCAACAATGGACACACCATTGCTGCAACCTGTGGGGGCCAAAGAGGTAAGGGGAGCCACTTCCCATTGCAAAGCAAGTGGACTTATGAATTTTGATGAGATATTTGATGTTCTTACATCGGGACCTTATATTTTATTTTTCATGGAGGGTGATAGACATGGGACATACAATTGCAATTAAGACATTAGTGCTGTTCCACTTTGCATTTTTCACGCTCCATACTGAATGTCACAAAACTCTACAGTGGGACTCATTACCGTATATTGATTCTTTGTCTATAAAGATTGTAAAGCAGCGAGCTTCAGTTAATGCCTGTCAGCGGTAAAATTGGGTCAAAATGTCTAAACTCAATAATTACAATCAATTACATTTTTTTCTTTGCAGTACATAAAGGAACATTTGGGAAAGGTTTTTATCTTTCCTTCATAGACATGAAAATATGTGGCATTTACATGGACCGTTGATTCACACATTTTGCTTTTAAGGGAAGTGGAATAATCACAGCAAAAAAAACAAACAACCAAAACAAAAACTTTAAAACCTGGTTGTTGCCTTTAATACATCAACTAAGGCTGGTTTCACAATAGCATTTGTACGTGTTAGCATCCATACAAATCTGCATGCCTATGGATCCACCATGCTTCCCTATTATCTAACATGAGGACATATGGACATGCGAAAGTATCAGGTTGTATGTGCATCCATCCCGTGCATATTCTAAGGGCCACTTTACACACACCAACCTATCTGTCCAACTTCTGACCAACTTGCTGGTTGCAGTGAAATCATGGACACATTGTTCTATTTTGTGGCTGTGTACAATGGAACAATGTGTCCATGATTTCACTGCAGCCAGCAAGTTGGTCAGAAGTTGGACAGATAAGTTGGTGTGTGTAAAGTGGCCATTAATGTCTCAGCCGAATGCATCTTGTTGTGTTTTTGGGAAGCATGAAGCTGCATCAAAAATCCTGATGTACCGCACAGCGTGGAAATGATATATGGATTTCAATGGTGACGCATCTGCCTCCTCTCTCTGTCTCTCTCTCGCTGCCATGCATTTGCATGCGTTTTCACATGCGTCTGTGCATCTGCTCTAATAATGTGGTATACGTGGTACAAAGGAATTGGGGCCATTCTTCATCAATGGAAACCTCAATGCCACTGGATATCTGAATCACGTAGCAATTTCAGGTATCCTCTGGCATTGAGGTTTCCATTGATGAAGAATGGCCCCATTATCTTTGTACCCCATATACCATACCATCAATTTTAGTAATCCTACAGTCTTAGAGGGATCTATCCACTGTGGGTTAGTGTCAGACCAATAGCGGTTGTTTTATTTGTTAATTCATCACTCATAAAAAGTTTGCTATCCTCATCACTCATCTGTAAACTACAGGTAATACCTGAAGCATTTTCTCCCACTGAGCTGGCGGCAGGTCCCAATGTGCATTTTGCTGTGTGGCCTTCGTCAGGGGGTGTCGAGCCATGAAAACGGCTAATAATTGTGAGTGCTCTAGAGGATAAGGAGGTATACCGTACTTTAAAGATCCAGATGGCAACCCTTGCATTGGTCTTGCTCTTTCCAGCACTTATACAGGTAATTCACAGGTTTCTCACTATGGATCATCAAAATATATTTTTTCTGTAACATCAGAGCCTTTCAGAGAAATATATACCTAGCTGCAATCGTGCATCTAGGATCTGATTCATGCTATTGTTTGTTTGAATCAGATGATGACAGGTTGCCTTTAAATCAACACTCCAGAGGTTTTTGTCTTTCAGCTCTGGAGTGGTGCTTTAAATCCTCTGCCCCATTTCATATACTCTCCTTCTGGCGGCCAAGTCCAGAGTGTCCGAATCCTCAGCCACAACAAAGCCAGAATGAGGCTCTCATAGATTTGTATTGAGTTGGGACCTCCGGTGTGCTCAATGAAACACTGGAGCAGCAGGCAGGTCACAAGTCACAGGAGACCAACCGGAGTGGCGGTGATAGAAGATGAAGCCGCCAGAAGGTGAGTATATGTAAGGGAGAATTACACTTAATTAAAAATGGTGGAGTGATGCTTTAATTTCCTGTTCTGCCTGCAGAAGGAAGAGAAAAGTCCCAATGGTAAAGTTGATTGGATGATGAAATAATATAGTACATATTAAGATAGTTAATAAAATATGTAATATATAAATTTGTAGTCTCTAATATTGGACCTCTATTGAACCTTTTTCAGAAAATGTAGAAACCATCACATTAAAGCGTCGGTTTTGAATGTAGAAGCTTTAAGGTACCGTCACACTTGGACATATCGCCGGCGATGTTGCCGGGGATCGCGGGAGCGCGCATCCCTGACAACATCGCCGGGGAGATGTCACACTGTGCAACTTACCGGCGATGTCGCGGCTAGTTGCCGCGGCTATCGCTCGCTGGGTTGCCCAGCAACCCAGCGAGCGATAACCCGCAATGTTGTACATAGGCGGAATCGCCCGTGACATTGCGGGTTGCCGCGTTACACAGGGCGATCAGGCAGGATCGCCTGACCAACATCGCCAGGTTTCCCAACATTGTTGGGAAACCTGGCGATGTGACTCAGGCGATTCATCGCCTGATTATCGCCCTGTCACACGCGGCAATTCGCCGGCGATGTCGCCGCAACCTGACCACGCCCCTCAGTTGCCGGCAACATCGCCGGCGATATGTCCCAGTGTGACGGGCCCTTTAGAGGTCGCAGATTCTCATCCTGTTATAATACAAGAGTTCAGATTCTGAAGGCAGAGAGTGCACTATTGATCTCCAGATCTAATTATTGCTTTTATGTTAGTCACTGAGTGATAAAGAGAAAATGAACAGTGATGGGTATGTGTGCACCATTTCCCAAGCCAAGGTAACCTATACATCTTTAGTACTGTTATGTGCTTAAAAATGGCACTCTACAACATCCTCAAACATGACATAAAAATTCTGAGCTCTGGGGATCCCTGACGAACAATGTTCAAATCATATGGTATAATCAACTTGCTTCACCCCACTGAGGTCTAGGAAAGTATTTAATGGTCATCGTAAAGTAATGTAAATTCCATTTTGTATCAATGAATTACATCTATAGTAACCTTTGGATTAAAAGCACATTAAATCAGGTAGGTTTATAAGCAACAAATATGAGTGTCAATGTACAAAGGCACCGGCCATGTATACACGCAAACAATGCAGGCCAATGTCAATCTAAATTGGTGTGTATAAATGGCCAATTGCCAGAAAACTGGTCTGATGTGCGTAAGAAATTGATTGTAGCATGGATACAGCGCTGTAAACTCAACCTAATGGAGTACAGATAATGTTTTCCAGAAATCCCAATTCACATAAAATTTAATGCTAAATCATTAGATATCACCCTGTATTATTTTGGAATTTTTAACTATACCCCCAATGTATTGAAGGTCATTATCACACAATATACATTCACAAATGGACTTCAATGTCGGGAGAATCTGCAGGTCTCTTGATCAGTACTCAAAAACCTCAGACAATCAGGGTAGGTAAGAACTCCCCTTTATTTGACTCTTCAAATCCCTTACTTATTGCCTCATGGCCATGGAATAAATGATAAAATTCTGAGTGCACCTTCCGTAAGTGGTGGTTCAGTGCATTATCTCTTTTTGGACAAAAGAATTGTGACACCTAGACATTACACCTATAGGAGTTTTAATGATATCCCAATAGGCGTTAGTGTAACGTGGCCCGGAATGGGGATCGTGGGCAAGAGGGCCTGTGTCTTTGTCCCAACACGATACAGACATAGAGAGGTAGTTGTTATGGTTGTTCTTTACCTGGCTGTACCAGTACTTCACACTGTGCGGTTCCTGGTTCAAGGTCACCAAGGAAGAATCCACAACAATTCGAAACTTTCAGTATTTTACTTGCAACACAGTTAAAACACCATATCACCATACACTTGACAGAGATCAGACTTCATCAATATCATCACACAGACTGGCTCTACATTTTCAGGTGAAGACTATGTCTTAACAGCTATTTAGGATAACCAAGCGGGTTCTGTGCTGTTCCATTCCCAGGTACCCAACCAAACGGGTCAATGTGTTACGCTGCAGTTAGGACACCTTGCATGGCTATGCTTCCAGGGATCAAGGGCCTCCAGCCTAGATAACTCTTTCCCTTCTCTGGGCAGTTCATCGACAAAACTAGTCCACCCCAGTCCCTATGGTTCGCTTTGTACCAGCTGGTGTAGTGGCGTCCACTTGCTCCTTTCTTCTCCTCCAACAGGAACTTTACACTGTACTATGGACCTGGTCACCTCTACTCTCTCCTGCACATAATTTATGTCTGCTCTTACTCTGTTCCCTTTCTTCTCCTCTCCCTCCTGGCTAAAAAAAGGAAGTACCAGTCAATATAGTCGCTCTCACTGTGGGCCAGCTTCAATGTATACTCCCTCAGCTCTGTCCCTTTTAAGACTAGACTCCCCTACAATTAGGGAACATAACACTGGCAACCTCTAGGGGTGGCTGGTAACTCTGCACCCACTGCCTTGAATTAAAGGGAATGTGCCATAAAAAAAAATCAACAATTGCAAAAATGTAAAGTATTAATGTTTTGATTTGTTTTTCCAATATTATCTTATTTTTTTAATGAAGTAAAATCTGAAAAATAATTAAAAAAGTTTGATATGTTCCACTTTGAAACACTAGGGTGTGCAGCTGCTGAAATTTGGCATGAAAACCTAGCGTACAGCTGGCATGCATTATGACTGCTGAAGATGTGAGCTGTTGGGTGTTTAGAAATTGATAAGAGACAAGGACGTTTAGGATCAGTCACTTATCGGAGCCATTTTGTTGTAGACACAAAGTGATACCAACACACATCTACATGCAGATCCTTATGCAGCAAGGTCTAATATTAGAGTGTCAGCTCTGCGGTCTAGGCCTGGATATACAGGAGTATATAGTACAGAGAGGCCAGTAAGGTCAGATATTAGAGCGTCATCTCTGGGGCCCAGGCCTGGACTGAATATTGTCCTTGTGTTGTCACTATTTATTTTGTATAAAATGTATTTAAATGTTTCAGTTTTATTTAGTAATTTATATTTTCATTAAACTCTTCATCTGAGGCTTTAATCCTCCAGGTGCTGATTGGTGCTTCAGCCCAATGGGTTCCTATGGGCAGTACAAATGCCAATATAAACCTTGTTCTGTTCATGGAAGTACTATGCTGGAACAGAAACGGGACATTTCTAAACTGTTCCCATAAAGCTTGAATTGTCCAAATGTCTAGGCATCTTAAAGTGTTAAAATTTCTCTTCAATGGAACTAAAGGGCCTAGGGCGACTCATGAACAACCACCTCATAGCATTATCCATCTCCCACTAAATATTACCGCTGGCATACTGCACTCAGGCCGGTAGTGTGGATAATAAAGTTGATGTTAAACCTCAACGTACACCAAACATTTAGACCGTCCGGAAAAACAAAAATGCTTCTGGCCATAGAAAGGCTCCTGTTTATGCTTTTGCCTGATTTATGAAGATATGAGTAAACCAAATGAGCTTTTAAACGGAAACCATGCCTTTTTGCTATCTCAATGACCTGCAAGTGAGTGAGTACCCCTATTACAGTGACTGTTATATAAAGTGGTTACCACATATGGTGCTAGACTAGGGCCAAACTTTCCAGAGTGTGGCACATGTGGGACTGTGAAAATTTTCCGCAGCCATGAGTACTTGGTGCACCAAGGTACTGTGTGAACTGGTTCATGAAACGCCGTGGGGTGTCCACGGAATGTACCCCCAATACACTGGGTTGCCAAAAAGGGGGCAGTGGCCCTAAAAGTGATATTTGCCAAAAAGGGGGTGGAGTCCCAGAAAGAGGTGGTGGCCCAAAAAGAGGCTGAGTCCCAAAAAGTTTTGGCTATCCAAAAGGGGGTGGAGTCCCAAAAAGGGGCATCACGTTCGTGTTCCATATGGCTCGAGGGAGAACGTGTGACGGGACTGATAGATCCAAGGAGTCAAGCAACCTTGATAAGGCACATGCTTTGAGTATATATGCCACTGGGAAAGCATGATTGCATATGTACGGACTGGATGGCCTGCCTCTATATTGAAATGGATGAGATGTACCACGATGTGGGTGTAATTGCGGACTTACAGTATTCTATAGTAATAGGCTGGGACTTGGAAACACTGTGGGATGTGTGGATAAAGGAGGGGTCTTCATAGAATTAAAAAAGAGGAGATAAGTCCAGAGTTAGGGGTGACCAAAGAAAATGGTGGGTCTCCCCAAATTAGCGACATGATGAGTAAAGAGAAAAGCCACATTGTGACTGGTAGAAATGTGGTAGCTCCAGAGGAGGAGACTAACACCCAAGTAGGTTGACACTTGTTAGTCCACAATACCAGAGACAGTGATCATGACTACAAGAGAGACTGTGACTCTAAGAAACAAAGGGAGTACAGTAAGGAAGGGCCAAGCAAGAACGTCAAATCCTCTAATCACCGAAGGCTCAAAGGCTACAAAGAAGCTGCGCAAGTGGCCCTTGCTGAATAGTTAATGGAAGGAAAGGTGATGTGTGATTATATTCAATGTGTGGGTTTTCTTCCAGAAGCTGAGAAAACCATAAAGGAAGGTGAAATGTCATTGCCAGTAGCAATTGCTGGGGCTGAGACAGAAAATGTGCTGACATGAAACTAAAACAGCATGACGGCGGTAGTCTTCAAGTGGAAGACCGGTAGAAGGAGCCAACCAAGAAGACAAGCGTCTTCTCCAATGTTGGTACAAGCAGTTGATGAATGGTTAGCTGGTGGCACTTTAGGAGAAGAAATCCGGGGAAATGCTAATGGAGCAAAAGTCCACGATGGTCACGGAGAGCAGACCAATAATAGTCTTTCTTTTGGGATGGCTTGAAGAAAAAACAGCACCATGGCAGAAATGGGTGAAGTATTGGAGAAGGTTGAGGACTCCACGGACTCTGAGACTGAAGAGATGGAGCGTGAGAAAACACAAAAAGGGGTAATATGGATGAGCCATCCCTGCTGTTAAGAGACTACCGGGGCGGTCACTGCACTGTGTTGTAAATTGAACATTGCTGAGAAAGCACAGTCCACAGACTGTACGATTGCCCTAGGGACCCACTCTTTCCGTGGTCAGCTGAAACCATCCTAGCTGCTACTCCCATCATCCCCAGAGGTCCCGACTGCAGCAGGGGCTATATCAGCCACGTCACATGGGTGGGGTGGTGACACGACAGAAACGTTTATTTTTCCTTTTTTTTTTTTTTTCTTTTATCCATTTTTCAATGTCCCCTTTTTAACTGATTGCCCGATGAGGGGATCACGGACCAGGTCATGCCACCATGACATCCCACAGTCCCTCATCATGTGCCAGGCCAGCACAAGGTGCGAAAAATGGCCTACACCCCTTCCACCCTCCAGGATTCCGGAAGGCAGATCCATAGACTGTATCACCCCGCCCAAGGGTGTGGCTGCCAACGACGACTAACGGAGACACCCACGAAGGGAGGGAGAAGAAGAGAGACACTTAGACATGAGCAGCAACACAGAAAGTGGTGGGATGTTAGGTATCCGAAAGTCACCAAAGAAAGCGGAGTCAGGCTGATACAGCGCGGAGGGCGGGGTGGAAGGAGCGGACTCCCCCAATTCCATGGAGGAAAGCCAGATGCCCAAGATGGATCCCACCTTCTTCTTGGAGGAGTTAAGCGAGCTGCGTCACCAGCTGGAGAAAGTCTACCTCGACACCATGCAAAGATGGTGGCAGACGCTTGAGGAAAAGGCGACCGCGCTGTGCGCAGTGTCCCCATTTCCCCGACCCGGGAGATAGAGGAGGACAAGTCAGAGCCCAGTCCTGGGACAGGTATGATGACCGCCCCATTGCTGGGGTATTCCATGCCAGCCCCGCCTGTGATGAGAGCGAGGTAAGATGTGCTGCCAAGGCAGCAACAGCACTAAATAGCCAGGACTGGCAGCAGCTTAAGTGAACTCTGTACAATTTCTTTCCCTTGTTTTCACCAACTTTCCCTATTAGAGTGTCCCCCTGTTTACCATGAACTATGCCTGATCAGGACTAAGGAGTGTATATAGTTAGCTCACTGCGGTGTGCTTCCTATTGGTTTTATGATATGCTTTTATTATGTGTACTGTTGAATATGACTAAGACAATTGCACTTATGACCGCAACAAACAAAAATCCACTGGCTTAGACACCAGTCTCTTTCGTCCCTGTTGCCATGCCCAGGGCATGTTCTGGTGTTTTTCTTGTGTTGGGTTCCCCTGAAGACTAAAGGACAATAGGTGAAAGACTATCGCTGAACTGACTTTGCACTTTGTTTTTCTACTTTTTCTCCGTCCATACCCCTACCCTTTTACAAAAATAGTATGTTTTTGCTATGTAACGTTTAAGCCATGAACCTCCTGTACGGGAAGAAGAAGCACTCTTGAAAGTTTGTTATTGTTATGTGTTTATAAAAAAAATCTTGAGGTTCTGTATACCATCTAACTTGGTCCTAGCACGAGGACGTGCTAACCTTTGCCCCGGGGGAGTGTGGCACCCCTGTAGACCAGTGGCCACTAGAAGGCGCAACAACCAGGATCGGTAAGTCCAGTCACCCAAACACACACCCAACACACTCCGATCCCAAGACTAGGGACTTTATGCCCAGCAACAGGATAGCGGGAGGAGACAAGTGGAGGGTGGGGAAGTTAGATAGCAAACGGTCAGGGGAGGAAACAAAAACCAGAAAACACCTTAGGAATTTCTTCAGATCAGAGAGTGAAGCCCAGAGTCAAGTTTAGTCAGATGGAGAGAATACCATCACTACACGGGACTGAAAGGACACGGATCTGGCGGCCTGTACCACCATGAGGCTTCTCCGGGTCCTGGGCTGCAGACCGTAGAGAGAGACAGAAGGAGTCCTAGGGACACGGATAGTGAGCAATCCATCTATGCACCTGAATTGGCAGGAAAGCTGAAGGACTGGGGCAGAAACCAAGGTGGCGGCTCTCAGGTGGCCGGGTCTTTATGACCCAAATACTGGCGCAGTGAAGAAAAGGCCGCCGTACTATGGCTAGGGGACCAGGCAGGTCCCCCACCAAAAGCCCATGGCCACTAGATCGTAGCTTTGTGTACGGAAGAGACAGAGAGGCCCATGATAGGAACACAGAAGGGTGTGATATGGACAAGCCATCCCGGCTGTTAAGAGACTACCGGAGCCACCACTGCACTGTGTTGTAAATTGAACATCTGCCGAGAAAAGAAGTAAACTGGGTTGAAGCTCAGCACTATCTGAGACTCTCATTTCTGTGCCTGAGGAAAGGTAGACTGATTCGCCGAGTCGGCAGCAGGAGCCTGCCCGAGAGTGCCCCTGAACCCTGCCAGTAGCCAGCACAGCCTCGCTGGCCTCCTGGTCCCTAAATCACATCCACAGACTGTATGGTTGCCCTGGGGACCTGCTCTTCCCGTGGAGAGCTGAAACCATCCTAGCCGCTACTCCCATCATCCCCAGAGGTCCCGACTGCAGCAGCGGCTATATCGGCCGCGTCCCACAGGTGGCGTTACGACAAAAACTTTTATTTTTGCTTTTATTTTTTTTTTCTTTCATCCATTTTTCACCTTCACCTTTTTAACTGATTGCCCGACGAGGGGATCACAGACCGAGACATGCCACCGTGAGATCCCACAGCCCCCGACGACATCGGGAGGGCCTAGTTCCGAGTACCCCACGGTTCCCACCTGAGGTGAGTTAGAGACACAAGACTCCCAGAGAGTGAGATCTGGGATACATCCATTAGGATATGTGCAGAAAAGTGCCTGTGTCAGTCTATCCATGTGTGTGTTATAAGACAGTAACACTGTAAATCTTGATTCCTGTAAAGCCAGAGGAAGGCTCCTGGTTGCTCTTTGCCTGATTTATGAAGATATGAATAAACCAAATGAACTTTTAAGTAGAAAATGTGCCTTTTTGCTATCTCGTTGACCTGCGCGAGTGAGTACCCTTATTACAGTGACTGTTCTATAAAGTGGTTAACACACTATATATACTTTCTATCAACAATCTGTGAAGGTAATGCTTGTATTTTAAAGACTAATACCAAGATATATGTATATGTATAGTGGGGGAAATCAGTAGGTATTTGATCCCTTGTTGACTTTGTAAGTTCACCATCTGACAAAGACATGAACGTCTATAAGGTAGGTTAATTTTAACAGTGAGAGATAGAATATCAAAAATAAAATCCAGAGAATCACATTGTCTAAATTACATAAATGTATTTGCATTTTTCTGAGAGAAATACATATTTGATCCCCTGCCAACCATTAGGAGTTCTGGCTCCTACAGACCACTTAGACGCTCCTAATCAACTTGTTACCTGTCTTAAATTGCCACCTGTATAAATACTCCTGTCCACAGACTCAATTAATCAGTCAGATTCTAAGGCTGCGTTCACACGCTGTGTAATTCCCTAATTACAAGCACTTGCGTAAATGCAGTGAAACGCAGTGCTGGAATGCATCCCAGCAAAAGCAATGGCTTTTGCTGAAATGCGTTCACACATTCCGTCTTTTTGCAGACTGCTTTCACTGCAAAGTGTGTGCAAAAAGAATGAACATGTCAATTCTTTGCGCCTTTTTATGTGCGCTTCTCCCACACAGTTTTAGTTAAGATACACACACTACATAATCTAATATCCCTTAAAATAAACCTGCTAAAAGGAGTGTATACTCTTACCTAATGATATGGCTGTATATTCTACCTAAATTGATAACATTGTATGAGAAATTCTCCTACCATGGATGAAAAATTGACTTTGAACTCATCAAATTAGCTGTAAGTGCTCTGGGTGTGTCCGTCCATCTTTCCACTCTTCAGCGATTATTTCTGACCAAATTCCTCTCTCCTTTGTGATGGACATATCAGTCCAGGAGACATTTGACTCCCCTTGCTGAAATAGGTTGCAATCCCTATCTCTTGCCTACAACGGTGCAATTCAGTCACATTATGTACCTGTGTGGCGCCCCTATGGCAAGGCGCCACAGGGAGGTACTGCACCCCAAACAGCAGGTGCAGTGCCTCCGTAACCATGGATATGGAGGACCCTACAGGGTCTGCACCCTGCATCCAAACAGTAGGCCACTTTAGCACAGAGGACTGATATTCAGTAGGTCCCAAGGGGTGGAGCCTAGAGAGAGGGAGACAGCGAGTGACAATAGTGTCAGGCAGACAGTGTGAGGAGAGCGCAAAGGCAGACGCAGGGGACCCTGCGGCTGCAACTGGAGAGCGCCTCTTAGGAGAGGGGTGACCCAGACTCTGAAGGGGGTTACACCAGGACTGGTTGGAGCCAACTGGAGGCCACCACCACCGGAGCCGAGGCAGCTAGTAAAAGGTCCAACCCTAACTGCAGACCGGCAAGCTGAGGGCCCGACGCAAGGGAGCCACAGCACCCCTAAAGAAGCCCAACATCAGTCCCAGCTGGATCCACGACACCGACAAATAAGAGATTTCAGGTAACAGACCCCGAGGACTAGAGACTTGGCTCAAGAGGGGCAAATACAGAGACAAAGGGACAGGACCAGGAACGCCATACTAAAGGCACCACTGCCAGACTCTGGAAAGTCCTCCAAGATCTGCGGCTACCAACCCTGTTCAACCAGACTGTACTGTGTACCTTAACATCTGCCAGGTGCCAGTAAAGAACTGTTTGAGCTAATCTGGACTATGTCTCAGTTATTCGCCACCCGGAGGGCTTCTACAATACCATCGAGGTGAGGACTATAGTCCCTTCATAGACTCCGCTGCCCTGAGGTAAAGCTCCACCTGTGGGGAGCTGTACTGCCAAAGCTGACAGCCATGATCCCCCACTGAAGTAACCCCCTGTCCCGGTATCCGAGTACCCCCTACCCTGTCGACCGACTCACCAGCACCAGTATACAGTACTGTGCCATCCCAGAAGAAATTGTGCAAGGACAATGCCTGGACTAATAGGTCATTCATAGGCAGGAAAGGTGGTTAGACTTGTAATGCAGTTAGGGCAGAAAGTGCACTGACACACTCAGAACACTTACAGACATTTTGCATATAGCTTCAAAGTCAAACTTCTAAAAGAAAAAACTATTAATTTATTGATAGAAAGGAAGTCTATGCACCCATATCATGATTGTTTAGCAGTACAAATGGCTCATGAGGTTAACATTACTCCCTAATTATTTTTTTATATGCACAAAAGAAGATCTACAAAAATAATTTGGCAGTAGGAAATTTGACTGGGGAAAGAGTTTGAGGTCACTGTGGTAGTAGAGGAAGTGAAGGGGTTAACTTTGTTTCGTTTTTCTTTTTACTCTGGTGGGCAATGTTCAGACGTTTTCGCTGTAGGACAATGTTTCCCAACCAAGGTGCTAAGGTCCACTACATTTGGCTCTCTAGCTCATGTCGATTCAGTTACATAAACTGTAGCATCACAAAAATACTAAAACTTGTCAGCAGGGAGAGAGCCATAGAAGTGTGAGTGGGAACTTTTATTCATCTATTGTATATTTAATATCGTAACTCACATACTTCGTAGGGCATTTTATTGATTTCAATATGGATTGCAATGCAGGAAAGGCCACGCTGCAAGGAAACGTTCCCATTGTGCAATTATTTTTCAAGAATGTGAAGCATGTTTGGTACTTGCATGACAAAGCTTGTTCCCCCTCAGTACCTGATAGTAAGTGCAGCTATAACAGGATAACACAGTACAGTCACACTGCTCTGTACATGCTGAGCCTTAACTTTAGGTGACATCTGTCGACTGGACAGAGACTTTATTATAGTTTTGTGAAAAGACAATTTTTGTCCAGTATCAATAAAAATAAATAATACGTCTGCGTGAATGCTCTGGATCTTCAAGTGACCTTCTTCAAAATATCCTCCTGGAATTAGTTATCATTCTTTATGCGCATATATTGTCTTAGGAAGGTTTCACACTGGCGTTTTTCGGTCTTGCGGCTGTATCCGTCGAAATCCTGATGCCTCCTGATTAGGCATGCATCCCTATACTTAACATGGGGACGCAGGGACATCAGTTGGCATCAGGATTTCGCTGGATGTAGAAGAGTGCGGCGTGGGTCTGCACCCCCGGCCACATCATGTAGCGACTTTGCGGCGTTTCAAAAATCCTGATGCGGCACAATGCGGTCAAAAGATGCATTGATCTCTAAGAGGCCTCATCTGGACGCAGGTGGTTGTGGCCAAGCCGGATCAGGAGTGCACACTGAGCATGCGTAGAGTGCTTTGAGCATGCTCAGAATGGCTTTCTCTTTCTCTCTCGGACCGACCATACTATGGATGGTCACATTTTGATTTCTATACCAAGTCCTGTGCCTGATCAGGCAAAAAAACATTGCGGTGCATGCATTTTTGCATGTGTCGCTGGATGCAGATGCAAGTGTTTTTGTCCTGATCAGGTCAGAACGCAAGTGTGAAACCAGCCTGGAATGGTAAAAACGTGTCAAAAATAATTTTAATTAACAACTTTGATGGCCACTTTACATGTCCCGATATCCCAAGGAAGAATGATGGGAGTGATGGTGTGTCACGGTCCGCGCTGCTTCTGGATTCAATAAACTCACCAAAGAGCCCAGCAATCTTTCATCCTCTTTATTCCTTATTCCTACGCGTTTCAGCGCCACACCCGGCGCCTTCCTCAGGGACATTACAATCATATCAGCAGAGGGGGTTTTTATAGCCCCTTTCTTACAGACAAAGAGGTGTCATCTGTTTACATGATGATGTCATCCTCATCATCAAAATGGGTGGATCTGCCCATTTTGGCGCTATTTTTTACAAGATCATTAAATACATCTCAAATTTTTAAAAAATGGGGCTTACTTTTCTCATAAAAATACAAACAATGATGTCATGATGAAATTTCCTTAAAAAACCACAGATAAAAGCTTAAAACCTGCAAAAAAAATATATATGCATGATCTGGTAATAAAAGAAAGACATACATTCTTTGCCCATGTGGGACTAGAACCCGTGGTGTTTCATTTGTGTCAGTGAGACATCAATGTCATCAGCTATGTGCCACCACTGCATTTGATGTAAAAATCTATTATTCATAAAATCTCATGGAATAAAACGGTGGCGCTGCAAGGAATTTGTATAAACAAGGGGAATTTATATAAAAAAGAGGGGGGTGAAAATTTAAAGATATAAATGTACATATAAAACAGATTTTTTATTTCATTAAACAATTAAAAAAATGTGTTAAAAAATATATATATATATACGGGAATGTGGATAAAACCGATTTTAATAAAATATGTATATTTATCCTTGTAAGGTGGCGCAGCAGAAAGGGAGAGCTCCCAAACCTCAACAAACCAGGTTCTACTCTCTGATGGGGAACAAACAAAAAGAACAAAAACGAAAATAATGAAGAAATTGGAGAGAACGCATATCTAAATTAATTTTAAAGGTGCTTACTCGAAATAGACACAAGATGGCGCTCACACACTGTACTGGTTCATGAAGCTAGAATCAGACGAGACACAATGAGAAATGTAGGCTACTGATCTAGATTGTATCATAAAATAGATAAATAATGATGAGAACATAGCAGAGAAAAAAGGGAAAGATATAATGATTGTAATAAATGATATTGGCTATTAGTGAGTGAGATATAAAGAAAAAGACAGTGTAATTAACTAATTGTGATCACTCTTTAGTTCAGGACCAAAATCCTGAGAAATAGACAAAAAATTGTTCATAAATGTCAGTGTTTTTTATAAATTGTATCCAAGAACGGATACCTTTGATCAGGCACACCACAAGGTTACACCTGATGTGGTACCCAGTCCGCACTAAGGAGCCACTGGCTCCTTAGTGCGGACTGGGTACCACATCAGGTGTAACCTTGTGGTGTGCCTGATCAAAGGTATCCGTTCTTGGATACAATTTATAAAAAACACTGACATTTATGAACAATTTTTTGTCTATTTCTCAGGATTTTGGTCCTGAACTAAAGAGTGATCACAATTAGTTAATTACACTGTCTTTTTCTTTATATCTCACTCACTAATAGCCAATATCATTTATTACAATCATTATATCTTTCCCTTTTTTCTCTGCTATGTTCTCATCATTATTTATCTATTTTATGATACAATCTAGATCAGTAGCCTACATTTCTCATTGTGTCTCGTCTGATTCTAGCTTCATGAACCAGTACAGTGTGTGAGCGCCATCTTGTGTCTATTTCGAGTAAGCACCTTTAAAATTAATTTAGATATGCGTTCTCTCCAATTTCTTCATTATTTTCGTTTTTGTTCTTTTTGTTTGTTCCCCATCAGAGAGTAGAACCTGGTTTGTTGAGGTTTGGGAGCTCTCCCTTTCTGCTGCGCCACCTTACAAGGATAAATATACATATTTTATTAAAATCGGTTTTATCCACATTCCCGTATATATATATATATATTTTTTAACACATTTTTTTAATTGTTTAATGAAATAAAAAATCTGTTTTATATGTACATTTATATCTTTAAATTTTCACCCCCCTCTTTTTTATATAAATTCCCCCTTGTTTATACAAATTCCTTGCAGCGCCACCGTTTTATTCCATGAGATTTTATGAATAATAGATTTTTACATCAAATGCAGTGGTGGCACATAGCTGATGACATTGATGTCTCACTGACACAGGAAGGCGCCGGGTGTGGCGCTGAAACGCGTAGGAATAAGGAATAAAGAGGATGAAAGATTGCTGGGCTCTTTGGTGAGTTTATTGAATCCAGAAGCAGCGCGGACCGTGACACACCATCACTCCCATCATTCTTCCTTGGAATATACCACGGTCCAGTGGTAGGTGGAGGTCCTGCAGCAGCTTGGAACACTGATTCCTAAAACGCAATCAAACCAGTTGTGGGGACCACAACTGGACCAGGTGAGCGGCCACACAGCATCACCATTTGTACACTAGTGTCACTAGTGATAGGGCACTATTGCGCCTCTTGTCCCCCCCCTCTTATATTTTGCATGTCCGATATCGGCGTCCTACTCCAATAAAAAGTCACACGGTTCGTGCGTTGGACCCGATATCGGTCGTGTGTTGTATGGTGTAAATGTGCAATGCGACGCACGAACGATGCCAAACCGATATCGGGGAAAAAATGAGCGCGCTCTCCAACCGCCCGATATTGGATGGCCAATCTGGGCGGATCGGGCTGTGTGAAAGCCCAACCCGGACTTGGAGACCAACTTCCCCTATTCTTTGCCATGTTCAATAGTCGTTCCTGGGTCGGCCGCACAAGGGGGCGTTCACATCGCAGTTGCGTTGCCTGCCGATATCGCCCTGTGTGACAGCTCCTATGCGATATGGGATTTCTCCCAAAAAAGTGCGCGCTCCCGCGCCGCTGTATCCAACATCGGACCGATGTTGGGACGTGTAAAGTGGCCATAAGACCTGGTAATTCTTCATTTTTGAGCTTTTTTCCTATTTTTTTTTTTTAAACTCATAACTTTTAAAATTTGACATCAACATGAGGGATTCTTTCCTGCGGGAAGATGTACTTAAAAACGATGTTCATTGTGCAATAAATATGACCTGGGGTCTTAATTCTCCAAGTCAGTCCGATTACAGTAGTGTCAAATGTACATACTTTTATATTTTAGTGGTTGAGATACAATCAGAGATTGGCAAGAAAAAAAAAGATTTTTGTCCCCATTTTATCAGACCTATAACTGATTTTTGTTCTGTACATAGAGATATTTGAGGGCTTCTTGGTTTTTGTGGCAAATGGTACTGTAACATTTCAAGGTACATACCACGATTTTAGTGCCTTATGTTAACATTTTTGGGGGAGCAGCAGTGACTGCAAAATAGCAAGTTTAGCTTTTATTTTTTGCTTTATGCTGTATATCGTTTGAATTAATTAACATTATACTTTCATTGACGGCACTTTCACAAAGACAGCCATCTCACATATACAAATGCATCTCAATCAATTAGAATATCATCAAAAAGTTAATTTATTTCAGTAATTCAGTACATAAAGTGAACATATAGAGTCATTACAGACAGAGCGATATTTTTCAAGTGTTTATTTCTGTAAATGTTGATGATTATGGCTTACAGCTAATGAAAATTCAAAATTCATTATCTCAGAAAATTAGAATATTATACAAGACCAAATGAAATAATGATTTTTTTAAATCATAAATGTTGGCCTACTGAAAAGTATGTACAGTAAAATGCACTCAATACTTGGTTAAACAGCAGTAGTTGGAGGTAATAATGGCATCTGCTATCTGTAGTTTATAACATAGCAGGCAACTGACTTATGTGGCATGAGCTTAATGGCCTTTAGATAAAATCTTTTTTTTGCCTTTTTTTTCATTATCAAAGGTAATATGTCATTTTAATGTTCTATTCTACACAAGATCAGCTTAATATGGGTAAATTGCATCTATTTGGTTGCTGCAGCATTCACATAACATACAACTAGAGTCAGATATATACTGTTTCAAAAGTGCTGGAACCTTTTTAATAAACAATAAAACAGAGAAGGCAGCACTCACCGATGGTGTCATCTTCAGTTTAATTCAAATAAAGTGTTTCATCAAACAGGTGGGGGCAGTGGGACCAACATTGACAGGAGGGAGAAAACAGGAAACGGCAGGGCGCCGAGGGGACGGACGACGATCGCTTTTTTCAAATGACATTCAATTGGACCCAGCTGGCATTAAGCCCTGAAATTCTTAATATTAGGCCAAGTTAGACCCAGCCATTAAGGATCTCCAATAAATGGTTAAAAAAGACACTACACCCTACTACACACTACTACGCTACACCCCCCGCTCATTCAGGACCTGGCTATTTAGGAGCCGCGGCGCGGTAAGCAGGGAGATAACTAAAGTGATCCAAGGACACCGTTGCTATAGTAACTGCTCGGTGACATCACCGCTTAACATACCGCTGGTCTCCCCGCTGTCATTCAGTAATTAGAGACCACGGGAAGCGGACGGACCTGTTAATCTCTAATGTAGCAGAGCTGAGTGAGTGCAGAAAGACAGAAGACAAGGGTCGTGGAGGGGTACGAGAATGGGGAGGGAGTAATAAAGATGGCGTCTCCAAGTGTTTCTGTGTTTTTATTTCTAATAAATTAATTTTTCTCTGCGTTGTGTCTTTTTTAACCCATTATTGGAGATTCATAATAGCTGGGTCTAACTTGGCCTGGCATTAAGAATCTCAGGGCTTAATACCAGCTGATAAAACAAAGCTGGTATTAATTCCTTATTACCCAGCATGCCACCTGCCACTAGGGTCGCTGAAAAAACCTGGTAAAGCGCATGGAAATGGTCCTTCTTATGAATGTGCCATTTTCAGAGGTGGCTGCGTGCTGCTATTTTTTGCATAGAGGGGCCCTAAAACAATGGGCAGTCACCCTGCTGAAAATAACAGCCTTCAGCTACCTAGTTTCACCTTAACAGGCAATTAAAAATAGGACGGAGCCCATGCATTTTTTTGCCAGCCAAAGTAAAATTAGGCACCTGACGGTTGCAGCTCGCAGCTTTCCACTTTTCAATGGGCTAGACTTAAAAACACTGCAAAGCCCCAAATGTTTTTTTTTAATTATTTATTTATTTAACACCCTATGATGGCAGGTTGGTTGCCATACACTAATGTGTACAGCAACCAAGCAGAATCACCATCCAGATTGAGGAAATGCAGTCTGACTGCAACAGCCAATCACAGAGGCTCTCACAGAGTGTGAGCGTCTGTGATTGGCTGGTTGCAAGACAGTGCAGTGAATATGCAAGTAGCTTAATGGGCGGCCCCAGAAGTAGCAGTGGGAGTCTGGTAAGACCGGTCAAGCTATTCTACCATCCGTCTTTCTGTCTATTCTATCTATCCTATCTGTCTGTCTACTCTTTTCTAACTTTACACAGCATGGGAAAGATCATGTTAAAAACGCATTGTACACGGACACCACACGGATGTAACATGGATGTCAGCTGAGAAAAATAACACAATCTCATCACACTTGCACTACACTCGCACGACCATACGGAAAGCACTTACACAACTGTCATGCATCAAAATCGCTCCGATTTACACATATGCTAGTGTGCCTGTACCCTTACGGGTCATAACAGGGAGAAGGGCTCTACCAAGTACTAAAAACACTAGTCATGAAGGGGCTAAATAATTCTGAAATTGCAATAGTTATCAAAAGTGGCATTTTATATTGAGTTTTGAGAAATCATTTGTTATATTAATTGATTGGAGCTATTCTTTTTTTTCATTGGTTTATTGCAAGCAGCAGGAAAATTTGTATATTTTAATAATAAACCTAATCTTCAATGGGGAGTTGACGCTGAATAATTTTGATTGCATAATTTTGATTTATTTGATAGTAGTAATTATTCATTGCTGTCCTGAGAAAACTTTAGAGAAAAAACTGAAATGTGTCAATAAACCGCTAAGGCCGGCTTCACACCACGGTTTTTAGGATCCAGGGCTGTCCGGTGTGAACGGTTTTACAACGGTCAGCCACGGATCCCAAAAAATCGTAATGTGAAAGCACCCTAAGACTGGCATTTTGCAGAATGACGTAAACTTCTGCTTTGATTCTTAGTAACATTTAATAGGTAAACCAACCCCCTTCACATTTACTGCTGCTGAATAGACAAACAAAGGAGGTTGTATTAGGCTGGGTTCACATTGGCGTTCCCCTCCGCAGTGTTCTGCGGAGGGGAAGCGCCATGTGTGAGCAGCCAGCAGAAGCCCCTATCTTTATAATGAGAGCGCACGGTGCTGCACTTGACTGTGCATGACCGTGCGCTCCCATTCACTCCCATATGTGATTTGTACGCAGGCGGATGCCTGCACACAAATCACACACTCTCCTCCGCACCAGGAATGCAACATGTCGCCTGCGTACAAATCACATATGGGAGTGAATGGGAGCGCACGGTCATGCGCAGTCAAGGGCAGCACCGTGCGCTCTCATTATAAAGATAGGGGCTTCTGCTGGCTGCGCACACATGCGTTCCTCCGCAGAACGCTGCGGAGGGGAACGCCAATGTGAACCCAGCCTTAGCTATTGAAATGAATCCTCCACAGCACTGATGACACAGGTAAAGGTCCTGTTTTTGGAGCTGCAAGCATAGGACCACTGAAGATATCTTAAAGAGGACCTGTCACTAAACCAGGCATAGTGATCTAATTACAGCACTGGATGAAGCATGTCTGCAGCATGCAGACAAGGGGTCCCCCAGCACTTGAGCAACCCTGTACCCCGAGATAATACACTTAGAAAACTTACATACTCCAGCCATTAAGGAGGTGGCTAGAGGCTGCAGCCAAGGGCAGATTCACACCCCTGCATGTTTAATCTGCCCACCGCTGCCAATCATTCTCTCACTCTTCAGCAGCATTTAAACAGAGGTTTTTTTCTCTCTTTTAGCCCCGCCCCTCAGGGGGCGGGGCTAAATGGTCTTTCTGGGAGAGAAAAAAAACTCTGTTTAAATGCTGCTGAAGAGGGAGAGAATGATTGGCAGCGGTGGGCAGATTAAACATGCATGGGTGTGAATCTGCCTTTGGGTGCAGCCCCTACCACCTCCTTAATGGCTGAGTATGTAAGTTTCTAAGTGTATTATCTCGGGGTACAGGGCTGCTCAAGTGCTGGGTGACCCCTTGTCTGCATGCTGCAGACATGCTGTATCCAGTGCTGTAATTAGATCACCATGCCTGGTTTGGTGACAGGTCCTCTTTAAAGCACTACTCCAGTGTTTCCTGTTTTATTTTACTGCTGAAGTGGTGCTTTTTACGCTACGTTCCCTGACTCCAGTCCTATACTCTCCCTCCGAAGGCAGCATCTACTATATGCACCTATTTGATTGGTCTTCACAGTTTGTGACCTTTCCACTTGCTTCATTGTTTCATTCAGCATACCAGAGGTCACAATTCAATACAAGTCTTTGAGAGTCTATGTGTTCTGACTCTCATAGAATCATAGAAAGGTAAAGTTGGAAGGGACCTCCTGGGTCATCTGGTCCAACCCCTTGCTCAAAGCAGGATTCACTAAATCATCTCAGATAGATGTCTGTCCAGCCTCTGAAGACTTTCATTGAAGGGGAACTCATCGCCTCTCATGGCAGCCTGTTCCACTCAATGATCAACCTCACGGTCAAAAGTTTTTCTAATATCTAATCTGTGTCGCCTCCCGTTCAATTTCATCCCATTGCTTCTAGTCTTTCCTTGCGTAAATGCGAATAAAGCTGATCCCTCTAACAAGTGTGGCAGCACTTGAGATATTTGTTGACAGCTATTAAGTCTCCTCACATTCTTCTTTTTTGCAAGTTATACATTCCCAATCCTGTAACCATTCATCATAGGACATGGTTTGCTGACTAGTCAGCATTCTAGTCACTCTTCTCTGAACTTGCTCCAGTTCGTTGGTGTCTTTTTTAAAATGTGATGTCCAGAACTGGCCACAGCATTCCAAATAAGATCTGACCAAACAGGAGTAGAGGGGAATAATGACTTCACATAATCTAGACTGTATGCTATTGTTAATACATCTCAGAATTGTGTTTGCCTTTTTTGCTGCTGCATCACACTGTTGACTCATGTTCACTCTGTGATCTCTTAGTATAACCAAGTCATTTACCATGCACTTTTGCTTAGCCCTATTACTCCCATTTTGTATATGCTTTTTTTAATTTTTCTTGCCCAGATGTTGAACTATGCATTTTTACCTGTTAAAAACCATTCTGTTAGTTGATTCCAACTCGTCCAGTTTGTTTTGATTTTTTTTATTCTCTCTTCTCTAGTGTTATCTATCCTTCCTGATTTATGTCATCAGCAAATTTAATCAGTTTACTCTCAATTCCTTCATCTGCATCATTGATACAGATGTTAAACTACACAGGGCCCAGGACAGAGCCCTGTGGTCCCCACTTGAGACATTCTTCCAACTGGATGTACAGCCATTTATGACCACACTTTGGGTCTGATCACTAAGCAGTTATAAATCCATCTAATAGTTGTGTTGTCCATTCCATACTTGGTCATTTTTTCAATAAGGATGGTATGAGATACTTTGTCAAATGCTTTGCTGAAGTCAAGATATAGTATATCTACTGCATTTCCCTGATCCACCCAGTCAGTGATTCTGTCAGGGATGGAAATTAAGTTAGTCTGACATGATTTATTAGTTACAAACCCATGCTGGCTCTGGTTAATCACTTCATTTTTAGCCAAGTACTTGCATGCATTTTTAATATTTTGTTCACAGATCTTTCCTGGTATAGAAGTCAGGCTCACAGGCATATAGTTCCCTGGTTCCACTTTATTCCCCCTTTTTAAGATAGTGACAACATTAGCTCTTCTCCAGTCCTCTGAGACTTCTGCTGTTCTCCAAGAATTTTGTTGTTATGGAGAGTGGTTTAAAAATTTCCTCTGCTTTCTCCTTCAGTATCCTTGGGTATAATTCATCTGGGCCTGGAGACTGGAATTAATTTGTGATAACTAAGTATTCACTCACTGCGATCCCGACAACGATACGACCTGGTAAGGATTGCTGGAACGTTGCTACGTAGTCGCTGGTGAGATATCAAACAGTCAGATCTACTCAATGATGCAGCAATGATACGGCGACCCGTATAATGACCTCGGAGGTCATTGGGACCCTGTCACACAGCAGCTAGTCTGACGACTCAGACCTACGTGGCTGAGTTCTGAGTCGCCAACGAGGTCTTTGTTACGACGTCAAACACACCGATGCATGCTGCCCAGCGGGAATCCGACGATCAAAAAATGGTCCAGGCCATTCTGACACGATCGGCGATGTCACACCGGGGGCCCCGTTGCTGCTACATGTCAAACATAGCGAGATCGCTGACGAGCTCACTGTTGCATCACAAAACCTGTGACGCAACAGTGATCTTGCTAGCAATCTCGCTATGTGTAACGGGGGATTTAGAGCCTTAGATTAAAAGCCCCACTCCAGCAGTGAAAACAAAACACTGGAGTGGTGCTTTCACTGTTAACAACTTAAAACATAGGGCTGGTCTGCATATTATACCAGACTCAGTTACAGGGGAAA
This sequence comes from Allobates femoralis, assembly GCA_033576535.1. NCBI lineage: Eukaryota > Metazoa > Chordata > Amphibia > Anura > Aromobatidae > Allobates > Allobates femoralis. Next base: position 210,472,531 of record JARQOC010000001.1, read on the forward strand.
TCAGCAATAATAAAATTACATTGATATTTCCCCCTAAAGGTACCTTTACACGCCGCCACAGTGCCTAGCAACAGGTATCAACCGCATGTGCACGTTTTTGACGGTTGATACCGATCGCCGATGCCACATGTACATGTCGCCATTGCATTGTCAACTGAAGGTGTTGTGGTTCCCCAGAAGTTCCCACAGATCCTGTGGATAACTGCCTGTTGAATACCCTCACCGCTTCACACGCCGCAACCACTAAGGGAATGAGGGCGTACATCTTTCGCGCCGCAAGTACATAGGCGTGCCAGAGTTGTGTATTCCGTGACGCCGAAACGTTGATTGGACAACGCAATAGCGTCATGATTGGCCAGCCTGCGCAGGAAGGCTGGCTAATAAATGACGCCATTGCAATTGTGGAGTGTGAATGGATAGCTCTTTAAATATGGCGCCCTGTGAAGGGTCAGCCAATGGAAACACAGTAGCCCCCACCAATCATCGCTGATGGGGCGCGGTATCCATGATGCTGTGTCACGCCCCTAGGAATTCACTAGGCGACGCTGATTCAATCCCTGTGCCCTGTTTAGACGCCACTACCATGGCAATTGTGCCTTTGTGTTGCCTTGGGTTTTTAAACACGGCTCAGAAACAGGTATCTGAGTCCACTGCAGGAAACCTGATCACTTTCCCAATTTACACGCCGCCATTTCATAGCAATTTCAAGGCAACAGGCACAAAAATCCCCATTGACAGGCAGTTGCTACCATGCAGTGGTGGCGTGTAAAGGTACCTTAAGGGAAATGACCCTATGGTGGGCACAATGTGGCCTCGTAGATCAGTAATTAGCACTGTTGCTTTTCAGTGTTGGAGTCCTGGGTTCAAGTCAAAAGCAAGGACGACATCTGCAAGGAGTTGCTATGTTCTCCCCATGTTTGCTTGGGTTTCCTACGAGTTCTCCAGTATCCTCCCCCACTCCACAGACATACTGATAGAGAATTTAGATTGTGAGACCCAGTGGAGACAGTGATGATAATCTCTGTAAAGCACTGTTACATTAGAAATGCAAAATAATAATAATACTATTAACTTCCCTTACTCTGAATGCTAATTGTGGGTGAGGGATTGACTCCAGATGCCCTGGCGTGCTACATGAAAACCATGGTCCGGGATGGGTGCATGGACTTGTGTGGTGTAGGCTCTACCTTGCTGCAGACTGCATGTCACCGTTGGTTTCGACACGGAAACCACCAATTCTTTGGTCGCAACTTTACAAATGAACCACATAACTTAAGCACAGTTCCAGTTCCACAACATAGCATCATAGTTCTAGATCCCCTTGGATTGTTCCTGATCTTTCTGGTACTGTGAGTTTCAGCACAACCCAGACCCACAAAACAGTCTGTGACGGTCACTTTCCCTTCCAATGGGTCAACGTCTCTTCTCCTCTTTGTGGACGGGGTCCAGGGGGTTTGACCACTAAGGTGGGAATGTAGCAGACACTTCCATGTGAAAATTTCTTCTACGGATGGAGAGGGGATGTGTCATAGTGATGGTGGGGAGTTGTCCTCTTGCAGATACTTGGGAGATCTCAGCCAGGAAGCCTGAACACAGTCACACACCAGTAAGGATAGCCTGATACCTTGACGGCTAAGGGGCCTGGTCAGTTACCTATATTCTGACTCCTTTAGTCTAGGCCTTTAGTCTAGTCTAGGCCCTTGGAAGTACACTGAGCTATAGGCTGATTTTCTGCTAAGGGAAAAAAAAACAAAAAAAACCTCTTTATATCTGATTTTCTAGCGAGTGTGATCGCGAGCTACGTGTGACAGAGCGCAAGTGCGACAGAAGTAAGTGTGTGACTTGTGATTCAGTGACTTTGGATTCAGGGAGTTTGGAAGGGAGGAATTACTGAATTGTTGGTTGTATTTTATTAATACTTTGCATTTTTTTACTTATCATTTCTGTCTAGTGCAATCCCCATTGGGAAATGAGCTCCATGATTGGCAATGCCATCCAGTGTACATCTTGCCACATGTATGCATTCCTTGACCAGCCGGTCGAGGGTGCATACTGCTGTGTGAGATGTGAGTACGTTGTGCATTTGGAAGCCCAGATACTGGATCTAAATGAACAACTGACAACGCTGAGATCCATAGACAATATGGAAAGGAGTCTGCTGCTCACTGAACAGCTGCTCAATGGGATAGATGTGGGGGAGGATGGTAGTATGGAGCTGCAGGACCGCGAGGTAGCTAGCTGGGTGACAGTTAGAAGGCGGGGTAGAGGGAAGGGTGCCAGGGAGGCTAGCCCTGATCTGGCACACCCCAATAAATTTGCTATGTTGGCAGATGAGGGGGGTGTGAGTTCAGGTACAGCACTGCTGCAGCAGGGCATGACCTCTGAAAGCCAGAGGAGTGGCTGCTCCAGTAAGGGGGAAAACAGGAGAGTAGGGCAGGCCAGACAGGTGCTGGTAGTGGGGGACTCAATTATTAGGGGAATAGATAGGGCAATCTGTCACAAAGACAGGGAGCATCGAACAGTGTGCTGCCTACCGGGCGCTCGAGTCCGGCACATCGCTGATCGGGTTGACAGATTACTGGGAGGGGTTGGTGAGGACCCAGCGGTCATGGTGCACATTGGCACAAATGACAAAGTTAGAGGTAAGTGGAAGGTCCTTAAAGATGATTTCAGGGAATTAGGCTGCAAGCTTAAGGCAAGGACCTCCAAGGTAGTATTCTCTGAAATACTGCCTGTACCACGTGCCACACCAGAGAGGCAAAGGGAGATTAGGGAGATAAATAAGTGGCTCAGGAATTGGTGTAGGAAGGAGGGGTTTGGGTTCCTGGAGAACTGGGCCGACTTCTCTGTTGGCTACAGGTTCTATGCTAGGGACGGGCTGCACCTCAATGGGGAGGGTGCAGCTGTGCTGGGGGAGAAAATGGCTAGAAGGTTGGAGGAGTGTTTAAACTAGGGATTGGGGGGGAGGGTATTCATTGTATAGGAGGGGAAGATAGTGTAAACAGTAACCTGGGCACAAGTAATTAAATTGGGGGTGGTATGGGGGGTGGGGTTAGAACAGTCAATCTAGTAGGAAGGAATAGAGGTAAAGAGAGATGCATAAAGTGCATGTTCACTAATGCCAGAAGCCTCACCAACAAAATGGAGGAATTAGAATTGATTTTGTTGGAAAATAATTATGACATGGTGGGGATTTCGGAGACTTGGCTGGACGAGAGCCATGACTGGGCTGTTAATTTACAGGGCTATTGTCTGTTCAGAAATGACCGTACAAATAGGCGAGGAGGAGGTGTATGTTTATACGTAAAATCATCCTTAAAACCCATCCTGCGTGATAATATAGGTGAATCTAATGGAAATGTGGAGTCCCTGTGGGTGGAGATAAGGGGAGGGGGAAAAAATAATAAATTACTGATAGGGGTTTGTTATAAGTCCCCAACAATAATGGAAGTGGAGGAGAATATCCTCATAAAGCAAATAGATGAAGCAGCGACTCAGGGAGAAGTCATTATTATGGGGGACTTCAACTACCCTGAAATACATTGGGGATCAGAAACCTGCAGTTCCAGCAAAGGTAATAAGTTTTTGAAAACTATGAGAGACAATTACCTTTCACAACTGGTTCAGGACCCAACAAGAAGGGGGGCACTGCTGGACCTAATATTAACCAACAGGCCGGACCGCATATCAAATATACGGGTTGGAGGTCACTTGGGTAATAGTGATCATAACTTAATAAGCTTTCAAGTATCCTTTACTAAGACGTGTAGTAGAGGGGCTACAAGGACACTAAACTTCAGGAAGGCAAATTTCCAACGGTTGAGAGATGATCTTAGTGCAATAAACTGGGACGATGTCCTGAGACATAAAAGTACACAACACAAATGGGAGATGTTTATTAGCATCCTGAATAGGACCTGTGTCACAATATATACCCTATGGGAATAAGCATGCTAGAAATAGGAGGAAACCACTATGGCTAAATAAAGTGGTAAGAAGTGCAATATGTGACAAAAAGAAAGCATTTAGGGAATTAAAGCAAGTAGGTAGTGATGAAGCATTAAATAAATACAGAAAATTAAATAACATTTGTAAAAAGCAAATCAAGGCAGCAAAGATTGAGACAGAGAGACTCATTGCCAGAGAAAGTAAAAAGAATCCCAAAATATTTTTTAACTACATAAATAGTAAGAAACTAAAAAATGATGGTGTTGGCCCCTTTAAAAATAGTCTGGGTGAAATGGTGGATGAGGATGAGGAAAAAGCCAATATGCTAAATGACTTTTTTTCAACAGTATTTACACAAGAAAATCCCATGACAGACAATATGATCAGTGATAACAAAAAGTCTCAATTAAATGTCACCTGCTTAACCCAAGAGGAAGTACGGCATCATCTAAAAATCACTAAAATTGACAAATCCCCGGGCCCGGATGGGATACACCCCAGAGTGCTGCAGGAATTAAGTACTGTCATAGATAGACCATTATTTTTAATATTTAAAGATTCCATAATAACAGGGTCTGTACCACAGGACTGGCGTATAGCAAATGTGGTGCCAATATTCAAAAAGGGGACAAAAACTGAACTTGGAAATTATAGGCCAGTAAGCTTAACCTCTACTGTGGGTAAAATCCTTGAGGGTTTTCTAAGAGATGCTATACTGGAGTATCTGAAGAAAAATAACCTCATGACCCATTATCAACATGGTTTTACGAGGGACCGTTCCTGTCAAACTAATCTGATGAGCTTCTATGAAGAAGTAAGTTCTGGACTGGACCAAGGAAATGCAGTGGATGTGGTGTATATGGACTTTTCAAAAGCTTTTGATACGGTGCCACACAAAAGGTTGATACATAAAATGAGGGCAATGGGGATAGGGGAAAATATGTGTAAGTGGGTTAAGAACTGGCTTAGTGATAGGAAACAAAGGGTGGTTATTAATGGAACACACTCAGAATGGGTCACAGTTAACAGTGGGGTACCACAGGGGTCAGTGTTGGGCCCGCTTCTATTTAATATATTTATTAATGACCTTGTAGGGGGCATACAGAGTAGAATCTCAATATTTGCAGATGACACTAAACTCTGCAGGGTAATCAATACAGAGGAGGACAATCTTATATTACAGGAGGATTTATGTAAACTAGAAGCTTGGGCTGCTAAATGGCAAATGCGCTTTAATGGGGATAAATGTAAAGTTATGCACTTGGGCAGAGGAAACAAAAGGTATAATTATGTGCTTAATTGTAAAACACTGGGCAAAACTGTCACTGAAAAAGACCTGGGTGTATGGGTAGATGACAAACTCACATTTAGTGGCCAGTGTCAGGCAGCTGCTGCAAAGGCAAATAAAATAATGGGATGCATTAAAAGAGGCATAGATGCTCATGAGGAGAACATAATTTTACCTCTATACAAGTCACTAGTGCGACCACACTTAGAATACTGTGTACAATTCTGGTCTCCGGTGTATAAGAAAGACATAGCTGAACTAGAGCGGGTCCAGAGAAGAGCGACAAAAGTCATTAGAGGACTAAGGGGTCTGCAATACCAAGACAGGTTATTAAACTTGGGGTTATTTAGCTTGGAAAAACGAAGGCTTAGGGGTGATCTTATAATAATGTATAAATATATGAGGGGACAGTACAGAGACCTTTCTAATGATCTCTTTACTCTTAGGCCTGAGACTGGGACAAGGGGGCATCCTCTACGTCTGGAGGAAAGAAGGTTTAATCATAATCACAGACGCGGATTCTTTACTGTAAGAGCAGTGAGACTATGGAACTCTCTGCCACATGATGTAATGAGTGAGTCACTACTAACATTTAAGAAGGGCCTGGATGCCTTTCTTGAAAACTATAATATTACCAGTTATACATACTAGATTCTTTGATAGGGCGTTGATCCAGGGAATTAGTCTGATTGCCGTATCTGGAGTCAGGAAGGAATTTTTTTCCCCCAATATGGAGCTTAGTGTTGCCACATGGGTTTTTTTTTTGCCCTCCTCTGGATCAACATGTTAGGCTATGGGTTGAACTAGATGGACTTAAAGTCTTCCTTCAACCTTAAAAACTATGTTACTATGTTACTATGTTACTATGTTAGGCCTCCTTATTCGGGGGTCGGTATCTTGCCCGGTATCAACTGTGCTGTTGCCAGGAATCCCCCACTAAATGTGCCTTGATGACATGTCAGACTTGTATGTCACTACTAGTCACTATCTGCAGTTGTGCAGGAAACTGTCTCTTACCCTGACGACTAAGTCCTCCTATTGTGGGATACACTTAACTGTTGCTGGGTAGAACTTTCTTACCAAACATCCAACACAACAGTTCTATATCTTATCTTATACATAATATATTATAACTTACATTAGCAAACATCACTATGCATTATACATGCCAATATTACTGTACATGATACATAACCCCACATTACATCACAGTTCACATTATATACAAAGATTCATGATCCAATTTACTTTACAATACAATGATGTGACTTGTGACTTCATGGAGGAATGAGACTACCAGTGCATCTTCATACATAAGTACGAATAACTGTTTGAGGCCTACCCCTAAAAACATGTGTCCGATACATGAAAATAATTGCTACGGAAAGGGTAAATGCAATTTAAAATGTATTTTAGTAATCCTTTATTGTCATATATATATTTTTAAATCTAAAAACCAGATAAATGTTTCCCTTTTTTTCTTCTTTTTTTTTTATAATATACATTTTCCCAATATTGGCAAAAGAAAATTGGAAATATACAAATTACATAAAAATGAGCCCAAAATATCTTAAAAAAGTCAAGCATTGTTGACTATACAAAAGAACAAACATTCTAGAGCTCTTAAAATCATGTGTGCAGAAAAAAGAGCGTAGTTATGAACGGCACAAAATAGTGCGGTCCTCAATTGTTAGGGAATACAAGTGTATAAGTAACTTCTATATAATATTATGAAAGAATCTATCGAACATTTTTTTTAGGTGGACAATCCTCCTTCAACTCTCAAAATCTTTAATATTAGTAGTTATAGACGAACTATAACTGCAAATAGCGTACATTTGTATTATTCATTTCTTGTTATATATCGCCACCTGGTGGTCAATAGTCTAATTTCAGGTAAGTGTGTTCATTTATGTGGTTTTCAACATAGTTTATTTCTAACTTATTGGAAGCCAGAATTGCATAAAGCAAATTAATTGTACAAAACTAAAACTGTGTGTGATAGACATAAAAGCATTAAATGAAAGCATTGTATGCATTTTTTTTCATAGCAGGATGCAGGGATAAACCTAGCCTCTCTGCTGCTTGAGGCGAACTTCAAAACGGCGTGTCCCGCCAAACACAAGGATGTCAGGGTCTCACACGCACATACAAGAACCACACAGAAGAATCCAGAACAAGGATCATTAATGGCAATAGTAGGCTTGGCACAAGCATACAGACACAATATTGGCTGGCAGAGCTGTGGTTCTGTGGGCAGACACAGTCCTGCATCCTTATAGCACAGGAGGCAGCACTGATTGCCACCTTATCTCTGGCACACGCCTACAAAACTCTGGACCGATGCCTGGCACTAACTAGTCAGACATGTCCACCATGGAGCACCATCCACACACCACATGCAACAACCTGCAGTCTGAATATCAACAAGCTATGACTGCACTAAGCTACGAAAATGGTGCGTCTTCCCCAACAGACCACGCCTCCTCCTGACACACTTAGCCAATCACAAGCACTATCACCAAGTATTATCATGTCCTCCACAGAGCCCTCAAAATATTATAATGGCTTCCATATAGTATAACTGGCTCCATATATTTTAATGTATCATCCATATTCCTCCAAATACTATAATGCATCGCCCATTGTCCTTCATATACTATAAAGCAAGCCCAAAGAATTCCATATAGTACACTCCCTGACAGAAGTTATGTCGCTTATCCATGTTATGTAAATAAAAGCTTATAACCTGACGTTAAATTCATCCATTGGTTGTATAAATGACTCTTTTGAAAGCTGAAACCCTCCCGAATGTGGTTTATGTTAAGAAAATAAATTGGCATCAATGCTGAAATATTGATCATTTAATGAACACAGAATGGTGAGATTTTGGCAAGACAAACGTTTTGTCGCCCACAGAAAGTAATGTGATATTCAAACAAATAATTAACTTAAAATACAAATATATGTTGCATAACATTGGTGAATGAAGTTGAGGTGCTATTAGAGTCATATTTAATATTTTGTGTGACATCCATGAGCTTGAAGGACTGCATCCATGCGATTCAACAATGATTCATACAATTTATTAATGAAGTCATCAGGAATAGCAAATAATGCAAATACAAATAGCTTGATAAAGAGCTTGATAAAGACGTTCTAAAGGTTGAAAAGTCGCTTGTATGGACATGGAATAATCATCATTGAAGCAAACACCAACGTATGAGGCGCTGTCCTTTCTTCTTTCTATGGTATGTAGCAAAGAATGCAGTCCCAGAGTTCATCTAGATTCTTTGGTTTGGTCTTCCAAGCTTCCTCTTTCATCCTACCCCTAACATGCTCAATAATGTTCATGTCTGGTGACTGGGCTGGCCAGTCTTTTTTCCCTGGAGGAACTTTGTTATTGGAGGAGCCGCGGTGCTGAAATTTCAGCTGCGGCTTTTTCAGCTGCGCTGCTCAGGTGCTGAACAAATTTCAGAGCTGCCGCTCATTCAGCACCCGCCGTCCAGAAACCGGATTGTTTTTCTGCCGGATCCTGTGCGATCCGGCGCCCATAGACTCCCATGCTATGGTCGCCGGATCCGGGAGGATCCAGAATGATCCGGTTTGTCCGATTTTTGCATCGGACACAAAAAATGATGCAGATGCCGGTTCTGTGTCCGATGCAAAAATTGGACAAAACCAGATCCTCTTAGAAAACCATCAAACCGGACGCCAAATAGGCACAATCCGGCACCATAGGGATAAATGGCGAGCAAAATCGGATCCGGGGCTGTCTGGTTCACACCGGATCCAAAAAACTGTGGTTTGAAACCAGTCTAAGGAAAAAAAGCTCAATTAAATAGCACAGCAGCAACACTCTAGGACTGCAAAGGCAGTCAATATGTGACATATGGGAACACTGGGGACACAATAACAATGAAGGGCCCTGATATTAGGGAGTGGGGGATGGGACACCTCCTGCACTCACCTGAGGCTGTAACCTGAACTCCCTATCAACTCTATATGGGTTCTTTCACCACATTGCCGAACAAGATACCTAGTCCTTTGCTAGCCCTGAATTTACCTCTCACTAGGGAGCTGGCCAGTGAGAGCACTAGTCCTACTGCTGCACCAATAAACACTTAGAGGAGGAAAACGAACAGGGGAAAACACGAAGGATATGACACCAAGTTCTTGGTTACAGTCAGACACCGTGACTGCAGCCTTTAAGCAGCTGGACTACAAAATGTCATGGGCACCTGCAGTAGCAAAACCTTCCTCCTCTATGGTTTGTAAGAGAGTGTGGATTCTCTATCACCGGTGCCTTCTGGTGAAACATGGGGCTATTTAGAGGTGATAGGTGTGGTCTCCAGCCAGAAGGATAGGATGGAAAGCTGCTATAGCAAAACTGACATTAACCCTGAAATAGCAAAGGAAAGGAAAATACGTCTAATATGAAGAGTCTCACCAAGCAAATGAGATCCAAAACCTGTCACAAGTCTCTGAGGCATGAGAGACCATCGTAACAGCTAACACGAGAAAATGGACCATACAATATGTTGTGCAATTTTGTTCGCCAATACGCCATATGTGGTGAAAAACTAATTATGAGGCGAAGTGGAAAATCAAGAAAGGCAGGAGCACCATATTGAAATTCAGATCTAGGTAGAATGGTTTGGGGCTGCCATGTCACATTGGCAGAGTCCCTGATATTCTAGAAAAGCAGACCCAAACAGATGACCCCATTTTACAAACTACACCCTTTAATGAATTAAAGTGATAGGAAACAAAGGGTGGTTATTAATGGAACACACTCAGAATGGGTCACAGTTAACAGTGGGGTACCACAGGGGTCAGTGTTGGGCCCTATTCTATTTAATATATTTATTAATGACCTTGTAGGGGGCATACAGAGTAGAATCTCAATATTTGCAGATGACACTAAACTCTGCAGGGTAATCAATACAGAGGAGGACAATTTTATAATACAGGAGGATTTATGTAACCTAGAAGCTTGGGCTGCTAAATGGCAAATGAGCTTTAATGGGGATAAATGTAAAGTCATGCACTTGGGCAGAGGAAACAAAAGGTATAATTATGTGCTTAATTGTAAAACACTGGGCAAAACTGTCACTGAAAAAGACCTGGGTGTATGGGTAGATGACAAACTCACATTTAGGGGCCAGTGTCAGGCAGCTGCTGCAAAGGCAAATAAAATAATGGGATGCATTAAAAGAGGCATAGATGCTCATGAGGAGAACATAATTTTACCTCTATACAAGTCACTAGTGCGACCACACTTAGAATACTGTGTACAATTCTGGTCTCCGGTGTATAAGAAAGACATAGCTGAACTAGAGTGGGTCCAGAGAAGAGCGACCAAGGTTATTTGAGGACTGTGGGGTCTGCAATACCAAGACAGGTTATTAAACTTGGGGTTATTTAGCTTGGAAAAACGAAGACTTAGGGGTGATCTTATAATAATGTATAAATATATGAGGGGACAGTACAGAGACCTTTCTAATGATCTCTTTACTCTTAGGCCTGAGACTGGGACAAGGGGGCATCCTCTACGTCTGGAGGAAAGAAGGTTTAATCATAATCACAGACGCGGATTCTTTACTGTAAGAGCAGTGAGACTGTGGAACTCTCTGCCACATGCTGTTGTAATGAGTGACTCACTACTAACATTTAAGAAGGGCCTGGATGCCTTTCTTGAAAACTATAATATTACCAGTTATACATACTAGATCCTTTGATAGGGCGTTGATCCAGGGAATTAGTCTGATTGCCATATCTGGAGTCAGGAAGGAATTTTTTTCCCCAATGTGGAGCTTAGTGTTGCCACATGGTTTTTTTTTGCCTTCCTCTGGATCAACATGTTAGGCTATGGGTTGAACTAGATGGACTTAAAGTCTTCCTTCAACCTTAAAAACTATGTTACTATGTTACTATGTAATCTAGGGGTGCAGTGAGCATATTGGCACAGTTGTTTCACAACATTTTATTGGGCGTTAAGGAAAAAATTATTACATTTTTACCATTAGAATGTTTTTTCAAGCCCAGATTTCCAATTAGGTATAGGTAAAAAAGGCCCCATCCCATAATGTGTTAAGTAATTTCTCCTGAATATGGCAATACCCTGTGACTATACAGTACTGTGTGGCTACACTGCAGGGCTCAAGAGGGAAGGAACACCATTTGACTTCTGGAGCACAGATTATCCTAGAATAGTTTGCGGATTTGCCCCTAAGTGCTGGAACAGCAGAAACCCCCTCAAGTGACCCCATTTTGGAAATTACACCACTCTGGGAATTCAGCTATGGGTGCAATGTTTTGTGGAAAATACCCATGAACTCAAACGCAGTGACTGTTGCAGAATTAAAAATTGCAAATAAGACCTTGTTGTGCGTAGTGCATTGAGGTGCTCATACATTGTACCCAGCTCGTGCTTCTGGAGAAACACACTCCGTAAATTAAGTGGGTTTCCTCACTGCAACAATGACATATATGTGAATCATCGAATAAGGAAAATGCGGCACTCACCAGAGATGATCAAAGTCCATTTATTCACATATCCTGTTGCGGTACATGCGAAAAACAAGTGCGGGGAGGGGGAGAGGAGATGGCGGACGATGGCCTGCCGTTTCGAGGACAATGCCTCTTCGACGGGTCCTGGTGTGGCGTCTGACGTCACCTCCGGTGCATATAACACCCTTTTCGTGTGATGTCATAAAAGTGCTGCCACTTCGTGATAAAAAACACATTAGTGCATTAAAATAAGAAATAACTTATGATAGATTGACACAAGTACTGATTCAAATTACTCTTAATACATTCTTGTCTAATTCTATTAACCAGCAGAAAAATAGCATGTTAGAAACTTATAGCAAAAACTTCTATGTTCATTCAGTCAATGATCTCTCAATCCAATTCATCTCCCCAGCTTTACCTAGTAGTAGCGCAATATGCCTTAGTCCTCTGATTAGGAGCGCAGCAGAATACTGATCTAACTCATTGGACATAAAAACAGCCCGGGATCGGCGTTTCATAGAACAGGGAAAGTTTTCTAGCCACATGAATATTTTTTATATCATAAGATGCTCATTAATATTCGATCTATCAGATCATAAGAGGGAGAGTTATTTGATCCTATTTTAATCGTTATTAGGAAACAAGGAAGGAAAGAAAAGGAGAAGGGGGGGGATTTTCTTTTTTAAGGGGAAATATATATATACATACGCATACACTTGAGGGGTTAGCATAAAATTCCAAGAACATTTTAGAATATTAACCATATTAAGAATATTTATTTTCACAATCTTATTTTACTGGGGGTTTTTTTTACATAAGATTTTTTAGATTTTTCTTAAAATCAAAACTCATGTTTTTTTTATGTTTTTTAGTATCTTTTAGGGTGGATACAGCTAGGGGAATCTCTATATTATCACAAAAATACAGCCAGGTCATTTTTGTCATTTAGACCTAATCCACCGCAGGCTCTTGTTTTTATTATCCATTGACACTCTTTCTGTAAAAGTACTTTATGCAAGTCTCCACCTTTAGAGGACGGAAAAACTCTCTCTAGACCTGCAAAAGATAGAGTATAAGGATTCCCTTCATGGCATTCCCTGATATGCTGTATTAATCTGGTACTACCTATTCCTGTTCTGATAGATTTTTGGTGCTCTTTAAACCGGGTACATAATTCCCGGATCGTTTTCCCAATGTAGAACCTTCTATACGGGCAAAAGATCACATAAACGACCCACTTGGTCTTACAGGTGATCAAAGAGTTCACCTTTTGTGTGATTCCTCCTATCTCAATCGGATTCTCAATTGCATGAAAATTGCAATAATTGCAATTTCTGCATTTTATGTTACCCTTAGGACGTCTCACACTCAGCCAATTGCTCTTACTTTCTTCTTTTACTCTATTATTAATCAGGATGTCTTTTAAGTTATTACATCTTCTGTAGTTAACCATTGGGGGTCCTATATTTAAGGTTTTTAATTCTCTGTCTTTATTGAGGGCGTGCCAATGTTTGTGAATGGCATTAGATATTTTCTGGAACATGAGGCTGAATCTGAAAGTAAAAACATATCTTTTACTATTATTTGATACAGTCCTTTCTCCACACTCAATCATCAAGGAGAGTTGTTAGGGTCCTCGGCATATACTAAAACCAGCATCTATTGGTCGCACTATAAGGGTCCTATATCACCATCACTAGTCCACCAAATCTATTGGGGGCTATTAGTTCTTTCAGCCCTCTCCTTCACTGCTGTAGCTGAGGATAAGTTAACCTCCACCATAACCCTCCTTAATAGTTAAATGCATGGAACTTGCTGTCTAGAAACTCCCTGTGGCCAAGGTTCATATCTGAATTCACTACTGGTCAGCGTCTGCGGTTCCTCCTCCCCTACAGCTGTTTTGCTACCTGCTTCTTCCAGAAGAAACAGCTGTAGGGGAGGAGGAACCGCGGACGCTGACCAGTAGTGAATTCAGGTATGAACCTTGGTATGGTATGGTATAACCTAAGTGTATGAATGCAGGGATGAGACCTCAGATTAAAATGATCATCCTCTGGTGATCGGGATACTGCACATGCTAGTCTGGGTGTAGTACCCCTTCTGTGGCACACTGACCAGTGGGGCGCCACAATAGCATGACAGGTCAACTAGAGCGGGGAAAATGTACTACATAGGGTGTGAACTCATATCAAAATAGAAGTAATATATGCAGCATTCATTCTGTCAGTATACGTGCAACATTTAAACACAAATTAAATACAATAAAGTAAATGGCATCCTATAAAGACATGTATAGAAATTGGAGTAATATGGCATAGGAAAATTTGGCTTGGGAAAATTTGAGAAAATTGAGATACTTCGCATTATTGAAATTGCCATATCAATAACCCACCCAGTTGCCAATTATTTCTTTAGCCATACCAAAAAAAACAAGGATGACACATCAGCACACTGATGGAAAACACTGATGACTCCGATACTGGTGTTACATTTGCATGTATTAAATGGAGACGTGTATGGGGCCTAAGGAGGACTATGGAGGCTGCATTCTAGATGCTGAAATAGCAGGGTCACACTGGGTTGGAAACCATGCCTTAGGCCCCCTTCACATGTGCATATAAAAACACATCTGTGCGGCGAGGCTCATTATTGACCATTCGTGTTTATTTCTATCACCCATCCATGTGTATGTTTTTAAAAATATGTGTCATCTGTGTACCATCTGTGTTTTAACAGTATGGGTATAGAAAATGAAATGATAAAGCTTCTCTTGCTTTGACAAAGAGTTGCCAGGGGAGCAAGCAGGATTCATAAAAGATTGAGAACAAGAGATGTAATTGCTAACATGAGATGGATAATGGAAAAGGCCAAAGAATACAAAAAGGAGCTCTAGTTTTGCTTCATCGACTACAGCAAAACCTTCAACTGTGTTAATCACCCAAAACTCTGGAGTACCATGAAGGATATGGGTGAGCCAAACCATCTGATCAGACTCATTAGGAACTTTTTCATCGACCCAGAAGCAACATTTGGAATATGGTGACCAGGGGCGTTGCTAGGGTCAAAAAACATCCGGGGCTCGGGCCCACTGAGCTGCATTTTTCGGAATAAATTTAAATAAAACCCAAGTAAAATGTACTTTAATAACCAGTGACACTCTACATATATATATTAACAGATTTAATGCTTTAAAACATTATAGAGATTGCCAACATGCACTCAATAAATACACAAAATATAACAGTATTAGGCCAACATCCAAGTAATCCTAAGGCTTCTTTCACATGAGCGCTTTTCTGGCGTTAATACCGTGATTTTAAAGTGCATGAATTTCGCTGTCAAAAAACGGCATTAAAGAACATGTTCTATAATGGAGGACAGAGAGAAAGGACCCGGAGGACTTGAGCAAAGATGAGGCTTGTCCCGGGACAACACTGTGGAGAGACGGAAGGAGCCTGTGCGCCCGAGTCTGCAGTGAAGTGGAGGGTCAGGGCAAGCACCAGGGACCCGACCCTGAAAGGTAGGAAGTAGACTGCAAGCTCCAACCACAGAACCGGTGGCCACGAGGTCCAGAGGAGCTGTGGCTAACTCCCAGGACATCCGCCGAGTAGGCAGCTGTATTAGGGTCAGGGGAAACAGCCGGTAGCCTGACAAGGCCTGTGACTGCTGGATTGGGGCTCTGTGCGCAGAGGCGTGTGCAGGAAGGAGGAGAGCAGACTACCCGCACCGCCAATGTACTTGAACTGTGACCTGTAGTACATGCAGAGAAAACTGAAGTAAACCGGGTTGGGAACTCAGAATTGTGTGAGACTGTTCCTTTCCTACTTGAGGAGCAGTAGGCTGAAACACCGCGCAGGCAGCAGGAGCCTAAAAATTTGCCGCCCCTTTGGATGTTGATAATCCGGAAGTATACATAGTATACACTGTCTGCCCCTATATACAAGAATATAACTACAATACTAAAACACAAAGAGAAGGGGTGCAATTGGGGGGTAAGTATTGGGCCAAATAGCCACTAGCCTATTGGGGTTGTCACTGTGCACCGCCATCTCTGCACAACCCCAGTGTATGGCAACAAGCAGGACTCAAGGAGGGCCCGGGGTCGGAGCAATTTTCACCGCTGTACTGTGGAGTTCATAGTGTAATATAAGTGCAAAAAAACATTATTCTTAATATTATGTCACAATACCGGGATCTGAGGATCTTCTATTTGGAGGTCAGGGGCTCTCTGATGCCATGTTGCTGCCTGTGTCGCTGTCTTCCTCTTTTGACAATGCAGTGCGGTGGATAAAAGAGCATTAATTGGTTAATAACAAGAAGTATGGAGTGTACTAACTGAGCCATAAATCCTCCCCATACCAGTAGGATTACTATATGGATTTTAGTATTAGGGTACGGACACACTGGCGTGAAACTCTGATGAGTGCAATGTGCGATTTCTCGCATTGCAATCAATTTCTGAGAGCATACTGACGTGTGTTGGACGCTTTTTCTCATCCAGATTCAGGATGAGAAAAAAGTTGCAACATGCTGCGACAGTATGCGATTCCCGCGCGAGACTCACCAATACAAATCTATGGGTCCGACAAAATCACGGACCGCACACGGACCATCAGAGAGGCATCAGTTTTTTTTCACTGATACATTCTCATTCTGTAGCTGTTAACAATGTAACATATTACAGTATAATCATTTACAGGAACAACTGCTGAGGAAAGAACAGATTGCACACGGATGTGATCTGAGAAAAATGTTGGACACTCGCACAGCAGTTGCCAAACAGACCAAAAAACAGATGTCACTCATCCGACTCTCCTGGATGAGAAACAGACCGATTTTAAGGCGGCGGAGACAGTGTACCACCAACTCCCCAGCACCGTGCTATGCACAGACAATATACATACACTGTCTATGCACAGCACGGAGCCGAGGACATCCCAGAAGAGGCACAATAACCACAGACAGGAGGCGGGAGAACATTGAGCCCACCCAGAAGAACTACAACTCCCAGCACCCAACACACTACCCAGAAACCATACAGTAATGCCAGAACAGGTAGGAGAACTACAATTCCCAGCATGCCACACCCTGCCAACACAGGAAGGTGGAGGCTGCCGCATATAGGCAGAGACACCTGGTACAGCTGCCATTATCACCACACACAGCCCCACTCCTCCTGCGCACCTGTCCTCCTCTCCTCTGTCCCTCCTGCACCCCCGTCCTCCTCTCCTCTGTCCCCCTGCACCCTGTCCTCCTCTCCTCTGTCCCCCTGTACCCCGTCCTCCTCTCCTCTGCCTTCCTGCACCCCCGTCCTCCTCTCCTCTGCCTTCCTGCACCCCCGTCCTCTTCTCCTCTGTCCCTCCTGCTGCTCCTCTGTCCTCCTGCACCACTGTCCTCCTCTCCCCTGTCCTGCTGCACCCCGTCCTCCTCTCCTCTGCCTTCTTGCACCCCCGTCCTCTTCTCCTCTGTCCCTCCTGCTGCTCCTCTGTCCTCCTGCACCCCGTCCTCCTCTCCTCTGCCTTCCTGCACCCCCGTCCTCCTCTCCTCTGTCCCTCCTGCTGCTCCTCTGTTCTCCTGCACCACTGTCCTCTTCTCCACTGTCCTGCTGCACACCCGTCCTCCTCTCCTCTGTCCCTCCAGCTGCTCGTCTTCTCCTCTGTCTCCCTGCTCCTGTCCTTCCGCCCCCTGTCCTCTTCTCTGTCCCCCTGTTCCTGTCCTTCTGCCCACCTGTCCTCTTCTCCTCTGTCCCCCTGTTCCTGTCCTCCTGCCTACCTGTCCTCTTCTCCTCTGCTCCCCTGTCCCCTATCCCCTGCACAGTTTCCCTCACCTCTCCGGGTCCATGGGGGGCCAGCTGGGTGGAGGAGTCGCCAGCACCGCAGCCGCCTCCACCGCACGAGCACTTGGAGCCATCACGGGACAGGAAGCAGCAGGGCTCCCAGCAGCTTCCTGTCAGCGTCATCGCTCTCAGCGCTGGGGGGCCAGGAAGGGGCACAGTACATGCGGGCGCCGCGGCCGGGCGGCAATGCACTACCGGCGGCAACACCCTCCCTCCCCCACAAAGACTCCACTTTTCATATGGAGTCTGGGGGAGGGAGGTAAAGAAAAAAAAACAAAAAAACGCTTGCGCTCCCCTGCCGTTTAAATACAGCCCTGCTGCCGCCCCCACACACGTGCCGCCTGGCGCGGACCGCCGCCCTTCCCCCACGCTACGCCACTGGTCCCAATCCTTCCCTGCAGCCCGATCAGCCCCGCTGGCTCCCCAGCACCCTAACACTCCATTACTCTGGATGCTCTGGGCATCTGCTCCACCCATGGGGAGCGACACCATACCAGCTGCCATTCCATCATCCCCAGAGGTCCCGGCCTGCAGCAGCGGCTACTACAGCTGCATACCACGGGTGGCGTCATGACAAACTACTCCCTAATTTTTTAACCCCCTTTTTATTGACTGACCATCCGGGTGGCCACAGACCGGGTCACGCCACTGTGACATCACCCCAGACACTTGAAGACATCGAGGTGCCCGGCTCAGAGTACCCCACAGCCCCCACAGGGCAAGTCAACTACTACTGCCAACATGCGCATACAGAAATTAAGTGTTAGAGAAATTATTTATAAAAATATTCTTACAGTTTTCCCCAGAGGCTGTGAGTCTTTCTATGGTGTCAGAGGGGCCATAGATGTCTCCTGCTCCAGCTCCTACAATCTGCAGCTCCAGGGCACAGGGGACACTATCATCTGCTGGCAGCCAATCACAGATGTGATTATAAAGTGAAATCTGTGATTGGCTGATAGGAGATGAGGCACAGATGTCCCTGTGTGCAGTGATATGGATGGAGCAGGGGACACACTGCACAGCCCCCTCCCTCTTATGGAGGCTATGACAGGGTTAATGTCCTGCTCCCTCTCTCTCCATGGATCAGCAGCAGCACAAAGAGAAGTGGGGGCCACATTGAGTGCCTCTCCCTCCCCCCTCAGTGACTATACAGACAACCAGCAGCAGCAGCATTATCAGCATACTCATCTGCAGCACATTGTCCCTGCACCTCCTCCTGTCAGCACTGACTTTGTCTCGGCATTCACTTTCCCTAGCTCCGGGGCCCCTTGCCACTCTGGTCTCTGATGCACTGCACCAGCCATATGATCTCCCCTGCACTGCACTCCCATAGTCTCCCATCAGTGTAAAAAAAAAAAACAACATAAATACTCACCTCTCTCTCCTCAGTCCTCAGTGAGCTGCTCCAGTCTCCTCTTAGCTTGTGTCTGCCGGCCGCTCTGCACGGCTCAGTGATGTTGTTACCGCCCCCTGCCAAGCTGTGCTGTAGAGCGGCCGGGACTTAAGAGAAAGTGCCACCGGGCACCCAGGGGATGCTGCCCCTATGTTTGCTAGCAGGTCGGCTCATGGATGGTGCGGCCCTGGCCCTGACAGCCGGCGAGATTCGGGGCTCTATGCATAAGAATCGGGGCTGCAGCCCCGATTCTTAATGCATAGCGACGTCCCTGATGGTGACACAGCATGGATCAACGTAGAGCGAGGCATCAGTCAAGGCTGCATCCTGTCACCATTTCTCTTCAATTTATATGCAGAAGCTATTTTCAGGAATGCTGGACTTGCCGAAAAAGAAGTAGGAATCAAAATTAGTGGAAGAATCAATATCTAAAATATGTAGATGATACAACACTAATAGCAACAAGCGTAGATAGAATAAAGGACTTAATAGGAAATGTCAATATGGGAGGCTCGAACATGGGACTGCTACTCAACACAAAGACAAAGGTTTTGACTACTGCCAGGTACATAAAGGATACATTTGAGATGGACGGCGACAAACTAGATGTTTAAAGGACTTCAACATACTCAGATCAATGATCACTCAGGATGCAGCAATGACACCGGAAGCCAATAGGAGAATAGCTACGAGAAAATCAACAATGAAGTCACTAGACAAGGTCTTCAAATCAATGAATATTTCACTGGCAATGAAGACATGGCTCGTACGTAGTCTTGTCTGTTCTGTACTAACATATTGAAGTGAAACATGGACGATAAAGAAGCAAAACAGAAGAAGAATCAATGCCTTCGAAATGTGGTGCTAGAGAAGGATGTTATCAATAGCATTGATGGCAAGAAGAAGAAACAAATCAAGCCAGACATGTCACTTGAGGCAAGGATCACCAAGCTATGACTTACCTACTTTGGAACACATCATATGAAGTGAAAAATCACTAGAGAACGACATTATTGTAGGAAGAATAAAAGGTACAAGGTGAAGAGGAAGACCAGCAACCCAATGTCTTGATACTGTCAAGATAAAGGCTAAGAAGACTCTGGTGGAATTATCAAGTCTTGCACAAGATTGATCTTCCTACAGAGCACTTACCCATTAAGTAGATGGCTCAAAATCGAGCTGAAGGCCGATTACTACTACTACTACTAATAAATAAATACTTTCAATGTTAAACACATACAACACACGGGCGGCACACAGATGCCATCCGTGCGCTGTACGTGTTTACATGGTCCCATGGACTTGTATTGGCCTTTGTCATCTGTGCAGATGAAAAACATGCACATGTCTCTATGTGGCTCATATGGACTGATGGTCCATTTGAAAACATGGACATGTGAGGAACTCTATAGGTTATATTTCAAGGAATAAAGAAGGTGCAATCATGTGTGATAGCACAAAGGTGCATTATTCCTAAGCACAATAGGGGCATTAGTATGCTATTTTCACATGCAGCATGTTAGTACATTTGTTTTTGTGCAGCCAAAACCTGCTCTTTTGGCAGTAAAAACACTGCATGCAAAATGCCTGTTGTTCAGTGGTATTGTGGCATTTTTATGAGTTTTTGCATGTTATTCAGGTGTGAATTATATATGTGCTTTCTTTACAGCATAGGTTTAATAAAGTTAGTTTTAGGCTAGGGTCACACCTGGGAGCCTGCATCCAGTAACTGGATGCATTACTGGATCCAGTTTTTCCCCTTGTCTGTTTGGAGGCATTTTTACTGGATCAGATACCTGATCAAGTACCTGATGGTACCTATATGTACCATAAGGTAATGGATCAGATTCCCATAGGGTCCCATGTTAAAAAACTGATCAGGTTTTGCTAAAAGGCCAAAAAAGTTTGCAGACCCTATTAAAACCTGACTTCTCAAAAACTGGATCCAGTAGACAGATTGCACTTTGGCAAACAATTATTAACATTGGAGTCTATGGGTCAGGTACATGATCAGGTTTTCAGGATGAAAAACTGGATCCAGTAACTGGTTTGCAAACGCAAGTGTGACCCTAGCCTTAGTCACCAAAAACTGCTTCAAAAATGCCACGTAAACACCACGAAAAACAACTATGGTTTTTTTTATGCATTTTTTTGCATGTACTCATTGCTTTATTTGTGGAGTAAAAAATGTTGCAAAAACACTGAAAAGAATTGACATGCTGCAAAATTGAAAAGCACAGCAGGTTCCCAATTCTGTCAGAAAAAAATAGGCTTGTGCATGAAGTATCTGAAATTTCATAGCTTTTTGGTGATACTGTATAAAGCAGATTTTAATTTGCATAAACAATGCATAAAAAAACTGCAAAAAATTGACGTTTGGACATACTCTTACTGTGTGGGGACACAGATGGGCATAATTACTAAAATGTAAAGTCACGGGGGGCATTGCTTGCTCATGAGAGTGTAGGATCTCTGTTGCCGCTGCTCCGCTCTCCTGAGCCCCCAAACCACCTATCATACCACGCTGATCGCCGCTGTACTGGGATGGGGAAGACCAGGAGACTCCCCGGAGGCCCCGGAGGTGAAAAATCCGGTTCCCAGAGCGGTATTTATCGTTTTCACTGCTCTGAAATGGCTCCGGCCTCAGATCCTGTGCCTTCCAAGTTGGCACCGACTTCTTATCAGCACGGAGCTGCAGGGCAGGAGAGGAGGGAGAGAGGAAGCCGCTATGAGGAGCTCTGGAACATCCAGGAGGATGACTCAGACCCACCGACTCCCACAGAGGATGCCTCAGGAGATGAGCTAAGTACATACCTCAAAAATTTACCTACTAAAAGGAATCTGGAGCAATTTGCCTGACGCCTGGAAAATACATATAAAAAAGAAATGCATGCTTTCAAATCTGAATTTCCATCCAGAATAGAGGAAGTTGAGAGGGCACAAGAAGGGGTTTTAGATGAACTGCAAGATGACAGAAATCTACTAGAATCACACTCCTCTATCGTTGAGGACCTGTTATATAATCAGGAAGATGTTGAAAACCGTAATCGCCGCAACAATGTGCGCATTACAGGGCTCCCAGAAAAGATTTCCCCCCTAGAACTTGAGAAAGCAGTTCAAGCATTGTTCAAACAAATCCTGGGAGATAACCAAGGGCCTCATATTGAACTGGACAGGGTCCACAGAGCTTTGTCACCGAGACCACCTTCAGATGCCAGGCCTCGCGATGTAATTTGCTGAGTCCATTTTTTTACTGTTAAAGAGGCCATTTTATCTGTTGTCCGGCAACAAAGTCAGATAATTTATATGCACACTCCTATCTTACTAATGCTCGACCTTGCTATGCACACCCTTCAACCACAAAGGAGACTCAGAGCTCTCTTGACTATCCTCAAGGAAATAGACATTACATATCGATTTCCTTTCAGCTGGTGGCCACTAAGGAAGCAAAATCTGCCTCCTTCAAAAGACTGGGAGACCGCCCAGCTTTCTGCCAAGTCTTTGATTTATCTGAGGTTAACCTCCCGGACTGGCCCAGGATCCCTCATCTACCACCCCCACCCCCCAGATGGCAGGGAGTTCATCGCCAGAAGACGCCCAGAGGATCCCCTTCTTGAGAGGGACTATTTCCCATGGTTGACGTCTCTTCTTCCTCCCAAGCCGTGTACGCCCATGACTGAAGTCTTCAAATGAGCATACCAGAAAATCCCTTAATGGCATCAGCTTTCTATATTGATCGAGAGTATCTCCTCCTTTCCCCCATTTTTCCACCTCCCTGTACCTTGCTTCCCTTCCAACTTCCCTCCCTACCACCATCCCCCTCCCCCTCCCCCCTTTCCCCCCTCACCCCATCTCTTCATCTCTTCACTCTCCTTTCTCCCACCCTCTTTTTTTCCCTTTATGCAGTGATCTAATATTACTAATATGTTTCTAAAGTGGTAAGGGGGTGACCTGGCAGAGGACCTACCCTCTAAGCTCTCACGCATACCCTCATGTGCTGGCTAAATATTATTATCCATGAGTGCACAATACATTGCACCTGATGGTGCACTTTACCTTTATCTTTCTCTGTACTATTTTTCGACTACCCTGTCTCCTTCTTCCCTTTTGTTGTCTTTTTTTCTCCCTTTTCTGTCGAGTTGAGTGGGCTCACTATCTCAGATACCCCTGGGGGTGCCTTCCACTTTCCCTATGGCTAATTTCAAGTGCTGTTCCTTCAATGCTAAGGGTCTGAATAAGCCTGAGAAGAGACCCCAGATTCTTTACTCCTTTACTAGATGCAAAGTACAGGTATTAATGTTGCAAGAGACACATTTTTGCTCATATAAGATTCCTAGATGTGAATCAAAGGAGTTCCCCATTTGGTTTCATAGTACAAATCCAGATGCCAAATCGAAAGCTGTCTCTATTGCATTTCATAGATCATGGTCCCCAACATTCTAGAACAATTAATAGACCCACTGGGCCGCTTAGTATTTCTGAAAATAACTTGGTTTTCTCGTACAAATGTGCTTGCTACCATCTATTATCTATTATAGGAAGCAAATCAAGTTTGGAGCTTGTTCTCGTAGGAAACTGGAGGCGTTCGCCAGCTCTGCACCAATCATCTTGGGAGGAGACTTTAACTTTCCTATCAACCCTGCCATTAATGTATCCACGGGTAAGGCTAGGGTCACACTTGGCATGCGTTTTTTTGGTGTCTTAAAAATAAGCATGCATTTCTGCATGCGTCTTTTAAGGTGTTTTATGACACCTTGCGTTTTTGAATCAGCACCAAAAAATACTGCAAGCTGCGGTTTTTGGTGCATTTTTAAAAACGCATGCGTTTTTATATGGCACTAAATGGTACCATGCGTTTTTTCATGCGTTTTTCAAGGCAGCTCCTCACTTAAGCACAAAAATGCATCCAAAAACGCATGGCACTTTAGGCATGCGTTTTTGCTATTGGGGCATGCGTTTTTTGCATGGGGGCCTATGGGTGCGTTTTTACATGCGTTTTTAGAAAACACAAGTCTCAAAAATGCATGTAAAATTTGCAAGTGTGACCCTAGCCTAAGTCTTACCACTCCCTGCCATCTCTCCACCACCTTAATGGTACCTTTACACACCGCCACAGGAAGGAAGAAACGGCCAGGCATCGGACACAATTGTTCCTGTTGCCATGAAATCACTACGAAATGGCGGTGTGTAATTCAGGGAGTTCCTTCCCGTGTCTAGCAGTTCCTTCGGATACCTGTTTCTGAGCCGTGCTCAAAAACAGGAAGGAACAATTCCTATGGTGGCAGTACGAAGGGGCACAGGAAGGTATTTGCGAAGGCTAGCGAATTCCCAGGGGCGTGCCACAGCGTCATGGATACCATGCCCCATCAGCGATCATTGGTGGAAACTCCTGCGTTACGATTGGTTGTCCCTTCACAGGGTGCCATATTTAAAGAGCTATCCATTCACAGTCCACAATTGCAATGGCGTCATGTATTAGCCAGCCTTCCTGTGCAGGCTGGCCAATCATGATGCTATTGCATTGTCCAATCACCGTACGAGCGTCACGTAATACACAACTCTGTCACGCCTATGTACTTACGGCGCAAAAGATATACGCCCATATTCCTTTGTGGTAGCGGCGTGTAAACCAGGGAAGGTACTCCACAGGAGGTAACCCGCGGCACCCATCGGCACTTCTGGGGAACAAAAATACCTTCAGTGGAGCACGTTGTGGTGGCGTGTATTTGCAGCATCGGCGATCGGTATCCACCGTTAGAAACGCGCGCGTGCACGTGCGGTGCCTACCGGTTGCTGCACTGTGTGGCGGCGCGTAAAGGTACCATAAGAAACATTGGGAAGATTTACACCTGGTAGATGTCTGGCGCATATTGCACCCGTCCACTAGAGATTTCACTTTCTGCTCTCCTGTATACTCCTCATATAGCAGGATAGATCGTTTTTATGTTTCACACTCTTCTTGAGTTGGGGGTTGAGGCGGACATTGGCTCTATTATATGGTCAGATCATGCTCCTATATGCCTCTTGCTACGCATAGGACCAGACTTTCAAAAGGAATTTTATTTGTTACTCGGATCTTGTGTCTACGATTAAACATTTCATATCAGATCATATATATGATCCAACTCCTCCCCCGATGAAGTGGGAAACCTTGAAAAGTTTATTGCGGGCTGTCTTTATATCCCATGGGACACATATGAAACAAATGAGATCCCAAGAAATAAAGGCAAATATCCAGTTTAGAATCTTCCCACAAAGAAGCTCCGAATCTGCTTTGCTATTCTCAACTCTCAACTGCACGCCACTATTTGCTTTCTCTCTTATGGCCCTGTCACACGTGTCAATGTCGCCAGCGATATCGCTCATGCGTCACAGATTAGCCGTCACTCAGATGACGCGTGATCGTTGGAGGGTGAGATGAGTGCAGCGGCAGCTGGGGGGCCCATGTACAATATGGGGGGCGGTGTGCCAGCAGGAGGGGGTCTGTATACGACACTGCTGGGGGCCTGCTGTATTCGACACTGCTGGGGGCTGCTGTATACCACACTGCTGGGGCTGTTGTATACCACACTGCTGGCGGCCTGTTGTATACCATACTGCTGGGGTTTGTATACCACACTATATATATACGGTACCTTGCGCAACACCGCCCTTTTGTGCTGCACTGGATGTGTGTGCCGATACTGGCACCAATAGTCCCGCCTGTCAATGACCCTGATGAGGAGGAACACCTCTGCGTCCCCCCAGGGAGAAGCACGCCTAGGAGGAGCAGCCATAGTAATATGATGCCTCAGGGGATAAAAATGCCGGGAAGACAGCAACAGGCAACGTGCATGCGTAATGACGTCATTGCGCACGCAGCGTACGCACAAAACAAGCACCTGCCACCTGCGATTTTTTCGCGACGCGGCTGCGTCCACAATATAACGGGTGCCTGATTCAAATCACATATGGCATCAGCTACAGTGCAGGCATCGTTCGGGCGTGCAGTGTACAGTCATGGCCAAAAGTTTTGAGAATGACACCAAAATTATATTTTCACATGATCTGCTGCCCTCTGGTTTTTATTTGTGTTTGTCTGATGTTTAAATCACATACAGAAATATAATTGCAATCATATTATGAGTACCAAAAGGTTATATCGACAGTTAGAATGAGTTAATGCAGCAAGTCATTATTTGCAGTGTTGACCCTTCTTCTTCAGGACCTCTGCAATTCTCCCTGGCATGCTCTCAATCAATTTCTGGACCAAATCCTGACTGATAGCAGTCCATTCTTGCATAATCAATGCTTGCATTTTGGCAGAATTTGTTGGTTTTTGTTTGTCCATCCATCCGTCTCTTGATGATTGACCTCAAGTTCTCAATGGGATTAAGATCTGGGGAGTTTCCAGGCCATGGACCCAATATCTCTATGTTTTGTTCCCTGAGCCATTTAGTTATCACCTTTGCTTTATGGCAAGGTGCTCCATCATGCTGGAAAAGGCATTGTTGGGCGCCAAACTGCTCTTGGACGGTTGAGAGAAGTTGCTCGTGGAGGACATTCTGGTACCATTCTTTATTCATGGCTGTGTTTTTAGGCAAGACTGTGAATAAGCCGATTCCCTTGGCTGAGAAGCAACCCCACACATGAATGGTTTCAGGATGCTTTACAGTTGGCATGAGACAAGACTAGTGGTAGCGCTCACCTCTTCTTCTCCGAATAAGCTGTTTTCCAGATGTCCCAAACAATCGAAAAGGGGATTCATCAGAGAAAATGACTTTACCCAGTCCTCAGCAGTCCACTCCCTGTATCTTTTGCAGAATATCAGTCGGTCCCTGATGTTTTTTTCTGGAGAGAAGTGGCTTCTTTGCTGCCCTCCTTGAAACCAGGCCTTGCTCAAAGAGTCTCCGCCTCACAGTGCGTGCAGAAGCACTCACACCAGCCTGCTGCCATTCCTGAGCAAGCTCGGCACTGCTGGTAGTCCGATCCCGCAGCTGAAACAGTTTTAAGATACGGTCCTGGCGCATGCTGGTCTTTCTTGGGCGCCCTGGAGCCTTTTTGACAACAATGGAAGCTCTCTCCTTGAAGTTCTTGATGATGCGATAGATTGTTGACTGAGGTGCAATCTTTGTAGCGGCGATACTCTTCCCTGTTATGGTACCTTTACACGCCGCCACAACAGGATGGATACCAACGGCAACTTCACGTGCATGAGCACGGCCAAACGGTTACAAACGGTAATCGCATCTCCTTTACACGCCGCCACAAGGTGCGCTACGCTATGCTACATCTACAGCTAGCTACATCGCCGGGTGTCGCAAGTAGCCGTCTGTAGCTCAGCGTACCTCATTTACACACCGCAATAACAAGCTAATATGGGCGGACCTGGGGCAGGAGGGACAGCACATAGGCGTGCCACAATTGTGGATTACGAGACGTCCGTACGCTGATAGGACAAAGCAATAATACCATGATTGGCCAGCCAGCGCAGGAGGCTGATTAATACATGACGCTCGAGCAATTGCGTAGTGTGACTGGTCAGCTTCTTAAATATGCCGCCCTGTGCAGCGACAACCAATCGCAACGAAGGAGCTTCCTCCAATGATCGCTGAAGGGGCGTGGTATCCCGGAGCCTGGGTCACGCCTTAGCTACATTCCAGCTACATCGCCGGGTGTCCAGAGTTCCCTTCTGTTCCTTCTTTACACGCTGATACAGCTCGCTACAATCGGCGATGTTGCCATATGTTTATGGGCAGTGCACGGATACAGAGGTATCTGTAGCCGGCTGTGTCGTCCCGTCTTCAGACGCCGCTACTACGGGCGATATTGGCGCGACAAGCTACATTTGTAGCCTGTAGCGGGTTGTATGCATCCTGTTGTGGCGGCGTGTAAAGGTACCATTAGGCCACTTTTGTGCAGTGCAATGATGGCTGCACGTGTTTCTTTAGAGATAACCATGGTTAACTGAATAGAAACAATGATACCAAGCACCAGCCTCCTGTTATAGTGTCCAGTGGTGTCATTCTTACTTAATCATGACTGATTGATCGCCAGCCCTGTCCTCATCAACACCCACACCTGTGTTCATGGAACAATCACTAAAACAATGTTAGCTGCTCCTTTTAAGACAGGACTGCAATGATGTTGAAATGTGTTTTGGGGGATAAAGTTCATTTTCTAGGCAAATATTGACTTTGCAAGTAATTGCTGTTAAGCTGATCACTCTTTATGACATTCTGGAGTGTATGCAAATTGCCATTAGAAAAACTGAAGCAGTAGACTTTGTTAAAATTAATATTTGTATCATTCTCAAAACTTTTGGCCATAACTGTACATGTCCTACTGCTTTGAATATCGGTATATGTGCGGATGTTCTATTGGGCATTCATAATTGGCCATATGTTGACAGAGTAGCGTTTAAAGGCACTATTCACTAGTTTAATTTCCTCCAATCGGTGCAGACGAGGCGAGGCCAGGAAATCGCCAAGGTCCGCCCATGTCAATATTTCTAGAATCGCTGAGCGCACAAATTACGTTGCTGAGCTCTTGTCACACACAGCGATGCTCACGCTCAACTTAGCGATCATCGCCCAGTTTATGGTCTGGACCGAAAACCTGCAATCTGCGATCAAGCGACAAATCGCTGGTCGTGTCGCGGTGTCACATGCTACAACGTCGCTCCTACGTCATCTGAGTGACAAATAATCTGTGACGCATGAGTGATATCGCGGGCGACATTGACACGTGTGACAGGGCCTGTAGACCAGAGAGATTGCGCTTTCAGAGATAAGTTTAGATCTAGTTACTATCTGTTAAAGCCCAGTCTCACATAACGACGCATCAGCGATCCCGATAACAGTCGCACTAGTGATCCAGACTTATACAGAGGTCGTTGTAAATTTTCTCTCTATAGTGTAGCATTGAGTTCGTTGCTCATTGTCTCTGTCAAACACAACGATGTAGCATTCCCAACGGAAGCACAACAACGCAGGAATGACCCAGAGCAGTGTGTAATGATCAACGATCTCACAGCAGGGGCCAGATCGTTGGTGCGTGGCACACAGACTGACATCGCTATTGGGATCGCTGTTGCGTCACGAAATCCGTGACGCAACAGCGATCTTGTTAGCGATCTCTTTATGTGTGACATGGCCTTAAAGTGGGTTTTTGACCGTACTACTCGTCACTATATAATCTCAAGGGACGTTACCAAAATCTCTTGAAAACCCAACTAATGGAAAAGATTAAAGCATACCTCCAGAGATGAGAACTGCCTTCCTTTCCAAAATCCGTATGTGAAAAGTTGTCTAGTGATTTTTCTTTGGATAAAGTGGAAGAAGGGATTAAACTTATCAAATCAGGCAAAAGCCCTGGACCCAATGGGTTTACCGTGGGTTTTTTAGTCTTCTGAGTCCATTATAACATCTGTGTCTGCAATAATATCTCTTCTGGTGGTTCCTTCCCCGTTCAGGCTCACATGGCTCATGTGGTGGTTCTGCATAAACCCGGAAAAGATGTGTGGAGTGCACTGGGACGGGGTACATGGTACCAGACTGGGGTATCACAGGGGTATCACGGTAGTCTTGGTCTGGACAGTGTCCCGAACCCACAAGTAATGGGGGGTATTTACAGGGGAGAAAGTTGTGACGCCACCCACGGGTTGTGGTCAGGGTGACCACCATTGCTGCAGAACCTCCGGGGATGATGTTTGGCAGCCGGTGATGTAATGGCTCTCCGCAGGCAGAACCTGGTTCCCTGGGGCAGTGGTGATAATAGTCTATAGATGGATGCAGGGCAGGGGTAGTAGTAGAGATGACAGTTTGTGAGGGAGAACACGGTTTGAGCACAAGGATTACACAGACTCACGGTTTTGTAGTTTTCCAAGTCTTTACTGCAGATGGTATTCAGTAGATATTGTCCACGGAGTCTGTACCGGGGCCGGGTTGCTCCTACCCTGACCGGGTCCCTGGTTTCCTACTCCTGCGCTGTGTGTGTGGCCCTGCTGCCACTTTAGCTAGGCTGCCGGCCCTGTCTATCCTCACTGGTACCAAACTTGCTAGGCAACTTGAGTCTTATCTTTGTATTTCTGACCCCGCCGTGTTGCTTCGCCATGGTACAGTGAAGATATATAATCTTCACTTATCTGGTGTTTTCTGTGCTGCTTGTGTCAGGCACAATTGCGGATCGGGTATCCGGTCTTTGCGCTTCACCAGGGTGAGTTTATGGTAACTCCGTGTCCCGGGTGTGTTCCTCTGCTTCTCCTACTCCTTTCCTCAGACCTTGGCCAGCCTGGAAGTGGACAGTGGACCGTGGGTTCGGTCCTAACACAGCCCTTTTACACCCAGGTAATTTCCTCAGTGCTGCCCCACACTGAACTAACTGCTACTTCTTCTCCACCCAGAATATGTAGGGAAGCAGCTTTAGTTCCCCCTTCTGGCGTGGAGGCGCTAGTGTAGTGTTGTGGCTTGTGTGGGGAATTAATCCTTGATGATGTTACTGTGGCACATTAACCCCTGGGGTGTCACAGATGCATCCATTTGTAGCAGTTATAAACCAATATCTTTAATAAATTTAGATATCAAACTATATGTCAAGTTGATTGTGGATAGATTAAAGAATTTCCTTCCGGGAGTCATAGATATAGATCAGGTGGGCTTTATCCCTGGACGTGAAGCCAGACACAATACAATCAGATCCATAGCCCTGATTGATGCGGCCAAAAAGAGGGGAGTTTCCATGTGCATCCTGTCTATTGATGCTGAGAAAGCATTTGACAAGGCACCACCCTCAAACATATGGGCCTAGATGACATTATGATTAATAGAATAGCAGCTCTTTACACTCATCCCACTGCCTGACTTAGATTCTACAGCTCATTTTCAGAATCATTTGTCATCAGAAATGGCACGCACCAGGAATGCCCGCTTTCTCCTTTGTATGGACGCCTTAGCTGGTGCTCTCTGGAGAAACACATCCATCCTTGGATTGGAGAAGGGGCAACCAGGAGCACAAGCGAGCTCTTTTTGCTGATGACCTACTCTTATTCATATGTAACCCTTTGATCAGCATTCCCAACATAATAATCGGAATTGCTTAAATTTGGTCATCTTAACAATTTTAAGATTAATACTTCAATGTCTGAAATACTAAGTATATAACTTCCCAGAGTAGTAGTCACCTTGCTTAAACAAAACTTTCCGTTTGAGTGGAGATCAGAGTTCTTGAACTTCTTGGGGATCAGACTACCACGAGAGCTCTCTTCTCTATATGAGGTCAACTTTGCCAATCTTTACTCCCGGGTAGATGCAGACCTCACTAAGTGCACAAACTATCTTTGATATGGTTAGGTAGAATACACTCAATCCGAATGGATTTACTTCCTTGCCTTTTGTATGTGTACCAAACTATACCCATTTTCCTGCCAGCTTCTTTCTTCTCCAGGCTGAAGAGCCTGATCACAAGATTTATTTGGTCTCATGGACGCCCAGACTCTCTTTCCATTTATTAAGCAGAGAGATCAAAAATGGGGGAATTGGTCTACCTGACCTACAATTGTATTATTATGCAGCTATGGACAAATGTATCATAGAGTTTTTCCAGCTGGAGGGGAGAAAGAGGTGGGTATATGTGGAATCTGGTCATGCTGGCATAAATCCTTTAATGATGATCTGGTCCTCCAACTCCCCAGGTGTCAAACCCCCCTAATCCATTACGGGTCAACTTTACACTTCTTTAAACACCAAAACCAAACCCTTCATTTGACAACCTATCCAGGACTGTTAACTCCTTTTTATGGTAATTCACTGTTCCTACTGGATGTGGGCAGCCCCTCTTTTTTTAAACGTGTCAAAATCCTCCTACCCTACCTTATATGATTATATCTCACCAACAGGAGTCAAGCCCCTTTCTGCTCTTTACCCACTCGTCTCTCCAACCCCAGACTCTTGCTTTGCACATGCAAGGCTCTGCAGCTATATTAAGACCTTACATTTTTCGGCCTCTAACTACGGTAGGTTTGAGCAAAAATGCAGAGAAAAGGTGCATGTTCCACAAGCTATCTCAGTTCTATATATTTATAATCTTCCAAGACCATCTTTCCAATGATCTGTCTCGATTCTCCAGATTTGTGAAGAGATGGGAAACCGATTTGGGGAAATGCATGTCTGCTTTGGACTGGAATACGATTTTTCTATCCATGCACGAAGCTTCCCTTACAGGAATATCTCAGAAGAGGAACTATAAGGTGGTGGCGAGATGGTACAGGTGCCCTGTGGATATACATGCTATCTTTCCTTCGGCCTCAGATGGATGCTGGAGATGCTTGATTCACAGGGGTTCCTACTTGCATGTTTGGTGGAGTTGTCCCTCAATTGTTCCATTTTGGAGGGAGGTGGGTGACCTATATCATAAAGTCACGTCCAACCAAATAGTACTATCAGAGAAACACGCTCTTTTGAATCTCCATAGTATGTCCATTTCTAAATTCAAGAAAAATCTACTTCACTACTTTTTGACAGCAGCCAAAAGGTTGATCCCGAGAAGCAGATTAGGTGTCCGGTTCGCACTGAATTGGTTGCCGACTTCAATGACATTTGCAGATCGGAGGAATTAGTGAGTCAAAATCTTCCTGATGTTAATAGTATGGAGAGAAATTGTAAAATGTGGGTACCTTGGATCATGTATAGAGAATCTCTAGACCTCAAACACTGGTTATCCCAGGTGGAGTAGTAGCGATCGGAGGCATTATGTCTCCTCACATATGTATAAGGTTGTTTTCCTCTGACTTAATACCAAAGGTAACCCATGTTGCAGATTATATCTCAATTGTTTGAAGTGATATTGCACTCACTCTTTCTATCTACCTCCATTATTCTCTTTTTCTCATTTCTTTTCTTTCTCTTTCTCTCTTATTTCCCTACCAAAACTGTTTAGTTCTTAATGGTTGGATTTTAATCCCTTACGTCTTTATATTTTCATATGTACTCTGTTTTCGGATACTCCCGAAAGGAGGTATTCCAATGCTATGACTATCAGTTAATTTTATTTCTTATTACTTGAGAGAGAATTAGTTGCCCCTGTGGAGGTAGTTTTGTACCTTTCTAATATCTCTCCATGTTGATTACCGTCAATATGTCGTTAATATTGACTTGTTTATGGTTTGTTTGTAATGAATGCTGTTCCTTTACACTTAACCCCGACAACGTCTTACCGTGTCCTTAAGTACTATGTTTTTGCTTGTCTTGATAAAATCTGATTTAACTAAAAATGTAAAGTCACATTGAGGGCAATAATATTATGCGGAGGCACGAGAGAGCACTATTAAAGCGGTTGTTCAGTCTAAATCCTCAAGTCTGCAGTCACATAGAGTGAATCCTCACTACACCTGCACTATGCACTGCGAGGTTTCTCCAGTGTCAGAGCTGGGAATGGTGGTCATGTGGCTGGGAGTATATAATCAGCCAGAGTCTGACTAGATGGGCACGGCCTCGCTCAATATATTGGCATTGAGTGAGTTCACGCCCCTCTATTTGCAATGTGGCTAGGAGTCTGCATATCATATACTTGCAGCCACGTGATCGCCTTTCCCAGCTCTAAGGCTGCCTTCAGACTTGCAGATGCATCTGCAGCGTTTTGCATATGCATCTGCAAGCATCTGCAGGCAGACCACGGCCCCTATGTTTATAATGGAGCGCACGGCGGTCTGCAGATGCTTGCAGACCGCTGTGCGCTCTCATTGCCCGCCATTAGTGATCTGTGCGCAGGCGGATGCCTGCGCACAAATCACACACTCTCGCCCGCACCAGGGATGCGAGATGTTGCGTCCCTGGTGCGGGCGAGAGTGTGTGATTTGTGCGCAGGCATCCGCCTGCGCACAGATCACTAATGGCGGGCAATGAGAGCGCACGGCAGTCTGCAAGCATCTGCAGACCGCCGTGCGCTCCATTATAAACATAGGGGCCGCGGTCTGCATGCAGATGCTTGCAGATGCATCTGCAAAACGCTGCAGATGCATCTGCAAGTCTGAAGCCAGCCTTACACTGGAGAAACCTCACAGTGCATAGTGTGGGCGTAGTGAGGATTCACAAGTCTGCAGTCACAGAGTAACTTCAGACTTGTCATTATAGACCAGACAACCTCTTTAATTTGTGAAGATACAGATGGGTCATTATTACTATGTGGAGTCACAATGGCGACATTGTAATTGTGTGAAAGGACAATAGGGGAGCTATTACTATGCAGACCATTCTTCAGGTGTTTTCTGCTTTATACTTTACAACACAAGTCAATGGCTCAGATGCTTGTAAACTGTGTGAGCGTCTTTTTGCTTTTTTCTTTATAGTTTTTTATTTAAGAACTGTTAGCATTTTTTTTTATTGCTGAACGCACTTAAAAGAAATGTCTGAAAAAAGACTCTTTAGAAAACAAAAAAAAAGTGTATACTTAAAAACATTATCGAGTTTGCCTCAACATTGGTTGTGATTCAACCAAGCCTTTGCATCAGAATTCTGGTGTATAAAGCTTTTAAAAGATGCAAATTTTGGCTCAATGTGAGGCTATGCTAAAATTGTGCAATCTTTGGTGTTCTCATATCATTTTCAAGTTCATGGCGAGCCGCCGTGTTTCTTATGCCACAAATCTTACTCTAGTCTCTGACTTGATTTGTGGTGAGGTGGACATGGAGGCACCACATTTTATATTTTTGTTCTTCTTGAAGAAGAGTGAGCCTCTTAAGGAATCAGATTCATTTCACTCCAACATGAAAAACATCGTTCTTTATGACTTGAAGTCATTGTGTGCGCATATCTCAACACTTGACTATTCCTTACAACTAAAGCCATGTGCACATAGTGGGGTTTTTTAAGCCTTTTTTTTTAGAGCAGTTTTGACAGAAATCATTGACTACTTTGCTGGAACTGTAAGGTTAAGTTCTCACAATGAGTTTTTGACCCAGCATATTTCACTTCTCAATAAACTCAGCATCTTAAACTTCCAGCAAAATGGACTGGATGTATTAAAATTTATGTCCACTCTGCATTTTTTTGTGCAGCGTAAACTGAACCATAGTACATGCTTGAAATCTGCAACATGTCAATTTCTCCTTCAGGTATTCTTAATTTTAAGTGCTGATTTACAACATACAGTTCAATTAAATGCGGAGAATCCGCAGGTAAAAAATATATGTGCTATGTGTATGTGGTTTACATGCACTAAAAAGCATGTAAACCACACGAGTACATCAATAATTTGTCAAAGCCAAATACCAAGCAATAGAAGAAACAATGCAACTTTATTTAAAACATTATATACCAAAAAGGAGACAAAAAATGGGCGCAGAAATGGTGCCGAAAATTTGCAATATCAAAAACGTACTAAATACTATCGCCACCTAGTGCACATCAGAGGAATTACATTCCTAGAAAACTGCACATTTCCTTAGCATAGCAAGGTAGACCCATCATGCTTAGGCTAGGTTCACATTTGTACACTTTATGCTGGATCTATTTATTTATTATGCATTGTTCATATAGCAGCAAAACATTCCACTTTGCTTTACAGAGATTATTATCACCGTCACCTCTGGACGATTGTATGGTTTGAAAGCTTTTAGACACCTTTTCATACTCCAGCCATTGACTAAATTCACAGATCACTATGTCATATATTAACATATAGAAACGTACTAAAACACATATTGTAATGGTATCCATTTTTTTCTAGGACATCACATGAACCCATAGGCTACATTCACGCAAAGAGTTTTGCAGTTTTTTTAACGGTGTGTATTTTTACCCGTCAAAACCCAGCAACTCACTGTTGCAGATTTTCTTCACAGACTTGCAGATGCAGAAAACCTGCAGGTAAAAATACATTTGTATTTTTAGTGCATTTTCCTGGCAGAAACACATAAAAAAAGCATGTAATCTGCATCGAAAGGCCGCTTTACACGTCGCAATATCGTTCTAATATTGCATACGATCTCACGGGAGCGCACACGTTTTTGGCATTTGTCCAAGATCGCATAGGAGATGTTACACAGTGCGATATCGCCAAGCAACACAACTACGATGTCGTATGCCCCTCTTGCACACTGCGTCTGAGAAACTCAGTAAATGAGCAATTAACATTGGAATGAATAGGGGAAGTTGCGCTCCAAATCATAGTTGCGCTGTCACACAGCACGATCCTGCCAGATCGCATCGCCAATATTGCACAGTTGAAGAGCATGCACAATCCAAAAACGATATAGTTTTTGCATTGTTCTTGGGTCGCATTGCCCTTTTACATGACACAACACATGAACGATATCAACTGCAATGCCCGAACCACGTGACTTTTTATCGTAGTTGCGTTGTGATATCGTGAGGTGTAAAGCACCCTTAAGCTTATGTCTATAAAGTTTTGTCAAAACCAAATACCAGCAAGTATAAAAATACGAGATGCTAAACAGAGACAAAAAAATGCACACAAGAAAGCAATGAAAAACGCAGGTAACCTAAGGGGCCTTTCACACTTGCGTTTTTTTCTGATCTTCCAGATCAGGCAAAAACCTGATTCTTTTATGGACACTTTACACGTCCCAACATCATTTCGATATTGGATACAACGGCACGGGAGCGCGCACTTTTTTGGCAGAAATCCAAGATCGCATAGGAGATGTTACACAGGGTGATATCGGCAGGCAACACAACTGTGATGTGAACGCCCCCTTGTACGAGCGACCAAGGAACGACCATTTAACATGGGAGTGAATAGGGGAAGTTGCTCTCTAAGTCGATGTTGGGCTGTCACACAGAACGATCCAGCCAGATCGTCCATCCAATATCGGGCAGTTGGAGAGCCTGCATAATTCTTCCCCGATATCGTTTTCGCATCATTCTTGCGTCGCATTGCAGATTTACACCATACAACGCAAGAACAATATCGGTGCCAACGCACGAACCACGTGACTTTTTATCGAAGTTGGGCGACGAAATCGGGACGTGTAAAGTGGCCATTAGGACTTGGACACACTTTCCTAGTTACATCAGAGTTTCAATGAGGAGACTCTGAAAGGGCTGGAGCAGTGACCCTGAACGGCCTCTCCCTGAATGGATGGCAGGGATTCATCAGTGGTGACAGCTGCGTGCGGGTGCACACCGGACTGGAGGGCATATTAGCCTTCCGGTTCTGTGTGCTGATCCGATCCGGGGCTGTCAGGTTCATCCTGACAGCCTCGGATCGGATGTGACCTGCAGTGTGAAGCCAGCCTTTGACCGTCCGTCCATCCGTCCGTCCATCCGTCCGTCCATCCCTCTGCACAGTGGCTCAAGTGGTCAGCACTGCAGCCTTTGCAGCACTGGGGTCCTGAGGTCCTGGGTTCAATTCCCACCAAAAACAACATCAGCAAGGAGTTTGTATGTTCTCCCTATGTTTGCATGGGTTTCCTCCAGGCACCCCAGTTTCCTCCCACATTGTAAAGACATACTGATAGAATGTTTAGATTGTGAGCTCCAAGAGAGACAGCATTACTCATGTATGTAAAGTGCTATGGAATTAATAGCACTATATAAATGAATAAATATTATCTATCTATTCTATCATATACCTATATATTTATATGCTTGCTTTCTTCTTGGAATATAAATGTACATAGTTATGTAGCATGTAAAAGATAGTGTTAAAAGTGCATGGCACATGGATTGTACATGGACCCTAGCTGAGAATAAAAAATTGCATTAGCATGGCACTCCAATGACATACGGAATGAAGCTCACATATCATTCACATCTCACTGAGAGAATTTTAAGGAGCAACATCGGATCAATTTTTCAAACGCCAGTGTGACAGCACCCTAAATCACAGATTGCTTTACTGTAAATGCAGCTACAGGAACAAAATGACATCTTATGAAAGGATATTCTACCTGCAGCCGCTCGTTTCCAGCCACCAGGCCTGTAATATACGGTACACCATTCTCTACATAGTGATCGCAGCTGTAATCACTGATTGACTAATGCACGTGTCCTGGAAACTCTGATTTTTTTTATTTTTTTTTATTTGCCTGCTGGAGTTGTATCACTAATGCATGTGACCTGTTCTTATTATATATACTTATGAGCTGCTGTCTTCTGCTGTTCTTGGCACTGCTTCGGATGACTTCTGCTTGTAGTGACCTGCCTGATTACTCCAGTGTTTGTAGGATGGACCTAAGTCACTTCTTAATGTAAGGCCTCATTCAGACGTCCATGTTGCACATACATGCTGCATCCGTTTTTTTCATGGATACAGCACATACTCATTATAATCTGTGGTGCTATTGATGTGTTTGTTCTTTACATGGACTGTATGTCCATTTAAAACATAAGGAGACATATCCGTTTTTTTTTTTTGTAGCATGGATAATAAATACAAGTCTGTGGATTCTTGAAAAAAAACATACAAAATATGGATGGAATCTGTGTATCATTTGTGTATTGTACAAGTTTAACATTAAAAAGTATAAGAAGACTTTTGTAATTTAGTTATTGATGAATCTGTGAGGACACTGATGACCCCCGATACAAAACACTGATGAGACCCTGTACCATTTTTTCACATAAGCGTTGAAACACTCATGTGTGAATGCGGCCCAAGTCTATCACAGCCAGAAAAATGTACTTACATTGAGAGCTATAGACCATTGGCTCTCACTTCTGGTCTGTCTGGAGTCACAGTCACAAGATGGCGGAGCCGAAGAAGATGGCAGCTGGTAAATATTTTACTACGGTTAAGGAACAGACTTAATAATGCTTCTCCAAAGATTAAAAGACCAAAAACTGGAGTGGTACTTTAAAAACATGTATTTTCTTTTTCTATAACAGGAAAGCCCTTTAATATCTTATGACAACTAACTAGTGGTAGGCTAAACATTGGTCTGGCAGTAATAGTCAATTAATATGCCCAGCCATATGTTTCCCAGAAAGGGATTCTAATGTTAAGGTACATATGTTGGCGTATAGAGCACCTATGAGACCAGGATCCCACTTGTGAGAGAGACATGTGAGAAACTAGTGCGAGTCTTGCATCGCATCACCTGATACAGTCACCCACTTAGCGGACGGAGAATACAACTGCATATACTGTATTTCTATGTGGCTGCACGCTCCTTGTCAGAAAAGCGGGCAACTGTGTCAGGTGATGCGATGCAAGACTCGTGCTAGTCTCTCGCATGTCTCTCACAAGTGGAATCCCCGCCTAAGTTTGTAGTAATGACCAATAGGGCTCCATGTGCTGCTATATTACATCTATGAATGTGGTTTTTCAATGTTTATAAGTCCTAATCGACAGTGGATCAAATTTTTGTATAGGAACCCAACTATACAGGATGGGCCATTTATATGGATGCACGTAAATAAAATAGGAATGTTTAGTGATATCAACTGTTTGTTAATTTTTTAACCTGCAAAGGAAGCAAGCGCAATAGGGTCTTATCATTTTGATGCATTTACCTGATGAAGGAGCACTGCAGGCTCTGAAACACGTTGGATGGATCCAATAAACCTCGAGTAACAAACGTTTGGAGCGTTGTGTCCTTTGTAGCAGCGCGGAGTCAATCACACACCGTCCCTTTGAATCTCAGGATAACTTCCTGTTTGTGGCACATTAGTATATGGGAGGGGTAAAACTTTTCTAGATGGGTGGTGACCATGGTGGCCATTTTGAAGTTGGCCATTTTGGATCCAACTCTTTTTTTTCAATGGGAAGAAAATCCCTCCAAGACTGTTGGAACACAAAAATTGATAGTATGGTGTGGTATATGGGGTACATAGATAGTGGGGCCATTCGTCATCAGTGGAAACCTCAATGCCACTGGATATATGAAATTGCTACATGATTCAGATATCCAGAGGCATTGAGGTTTGCATTGATGAAGAATGGCCCCACTATACCACACCATACCATCAATTTTTGTGTTCCAACAGTCTTGGAGGGATCTATCCCCTGTGGGTTAGTGTCAGACCAATAGCGGTGGCTTTGTTTGTTAACTTAATCATTCACAAAAAAGTTTCCCTCATCACTCATCTGAAGGCAATTGTCTATGCTGTGAAGATATAAGATGTGCAGCATCTGAAACAAGGGATACTGGAAGCCTGTGCTAGCATTTCTTCTGCGGTGTTGCTATCAGTGTGTCAAGAGTGGGAGAAGAGGGTTTCATTGACAATCCAACACAATGGGCAGCTCTTTGAACACATTTTGTGAGTGGTCATAAACTTGTAAATAACTCATGAAAGAATAAAGATACGTTAAAACCAAGCACACCATTGCTTTTCTTATGAAATTCTCAATATGTTTGATGTGTCACATGACCCTCTTCCCATTGAAAAAAATAAAGTTGAATCCAAAATGGTTGACTTCAAAATGGGCGCAATGGTCACCACCCATCTGGAAAGGTTTTCCCCCTCCCATATACTAATGTGCCACAAACAGGAAGGTGATATCACCAACTATTCCAATTTTATTTAGGTGCATCCATATAAATGGCCCCCCTGTAGAAACAATATATGGAGGTCCAAACTTATGATATTGCATATAAGAAAAGTGTTATAACAGAAAGTGAACTGAATAGGCAATATAAATACATCAATGACTGTGCTAATAGAGATAAGAGGCTGGGAGGATCAAATGGTTCTTATCTGCAGTAACACTACATTTTATAATCCACAAACTGTATCTTTGTTGCTGAGTGAAGCAATTGTTGCAATAAATAGTTATTCAGGTGGTTGTACAAATGAAGCCAATTGCTTGTGGTTGGGCTGTTATGAACATCTAGTAAGAAATTCATGTCAATAGCATCTTTAGAAATATATTTACTGTATAAACAGAGGGTAAAATCTTGTCACCAATTTTCTATGTGTGTATTAGGCTAGGGTCACACTTGCAGATTCTACATGCTTTTTTGGAGACCTGCGTTTTTAAAAACGCATGTAAAAACGCACCCATAGGCCCCCATGCAAAAAAACGCATGCCCTAATAGCAAAAACGCATGCCCCAATAGCAAAAACGCATGCCTAAAGTGCCATGTGTTTTGGGATGTGGTTTTGCACTTATGTGAGTAGCTGCCATCAAAAACGCATGCAAAAACGCATGGTACATTAGTACCATTTAGTACTATCCAAAAACGCATGCGTTTTCCATAGGGGCCCATGTTAAAAAACGCATTCGTTTTCCGTAGGGGCCCATGTTAAAAAACGCATGCGTTTTTAAAACAGCACCAATAAATAGTTCATGAACTTTTTTGGGTGCTGATTCAAAAACGCATGTAAAAGCTCATGGGTGCCTTAAGGCACCTAAAAAAACGCATGCAGAAATGAAAAAAGCATGCAGAAACACATGCTTTTTTTTTAAGGCACCAAAAAAACTCATGCCAAGTGTGACCCTAGCCTTATTTATTTTTAATTTCTTTGGAGAGGTCAATCAGATATCATAGGTCGCCATACAAGAAGTTCTATGTACACCAATGCTAGTGTTGTTCACAGCCCGTCATGGTGACTCTCTTTGGCTCCAGTCTCCTGCAGCAGCTTGTCTGGCAGTTTGCACATACTTGTGGTTGACTGTTCTCAAGTACCACATCCCAGTCCTTCTCATACAGACATTACTCTCCCAGTTGTCTCTGGTATGGCACGCCTCTTCAAAGGTCAGATATCAGCTTCCAGACTCCTATAATGTGGCTACACTTCAGGATGTTATCTCCTTGCCCTTTATAGACAGATGCACTTTTCACAGTCAGGGATAAGTTTTTAAAGAGAACCTGTCAGCAGCATTTTAATAAGTAAAAGTACAGACAGGGCCATATTAGCACTGTCATACTGATTAATATGATACCTGACGCGAAGAAATCCATTGTGTGGCTTCTTTAACAGTATAAAAATTCAAAGTTTGAAAATTGCTAAATTTTCCTAAATCCTAAATTTACTCATAAAAGGACACAGATCAGAATTACAAAAAATGGCCATTAGGGTCAAAACAGGCTAAGGAATGAAGGGGTTAATCCAGTGAGTAATGTCACATAAAACAATTCATAAATAACATTTCCCACATGTCTACTTTACATCAGCACAATTTTGGACCACTTCACATTTGAAGTGACTTTGAGGGCTTGTTTCACAGAAAATATCCAAAAGTGACACCATTCTAAAAACTGCACCCCTCAAACTACTCAAAATCATGTTCAAGAAGTTTATTAACCCCTTAGGTGCTTGACAGGAACTAAAGCAACATGGAAGGAAAAAACGAAAATTTTACTTTCTCCAACAAATATGTTACTTTAGCCTCAAATATTGACAGGATAAAATGGACCCCAAAATGTGTCGGGAAATTTGTCCTGCATACGCTGATACCGCATATGTGGCAGAAAACCACTGTTTTGGGCGCACAGCAGGGCTTGGAAGGAATGGAGCGTCATTTGACTTTTTGAATGGAAAATTTTCTGGAATCATCAGCTGACAACATGTTGCATTTGGAGAGCCCAAGTGTGCCTAAACAGTGGATCTCCCCCACAAGTGAACCCATTTTTGGAAACTAGACCTCCCTAAGAAATTTATCCAGGTGTGTGTTTAATACTTTGGACCTCCATATTCTTAGAATTTTATAATGTTGAGCAGTGAAAATTAAAAAGTGCAGTAGAGCCCATTTTAGAAACTAATTCACCCAAGGAATTCACCTAGCTGTGGTGTCAGCACTTTGAACCCCAGGTGCTTCATACATTGAGCCGTGAAAATGGAAACGTTTGTTGTTTTTTACAAAAACATTCTTTTAGGCTCAATTTTTTCATTTTCACAGGGGCAACAGGATAAAATGGACCCCAAGTTTGTTGGGCAATTTGTCTTTAGCATACTTATACCTCACATGTGGTGGAAGACTACTGTTGAGCGCAGGAAAGGATTTGGAAGGGAAGAAGTGATGTTTTGGTGCGCAGATTTTGATGGAATGGTCTGTGGGTGTTATGTTGCATTTGGTTAACTCTTGATCTACCGAAACAATAGAATACCTCAAGATGTGACCCTCATTTTGAAAACTAGACCCCCCCCCCAAGGAATATATCTAGATATGTAGTGGGCACCTTGAACCCACAGGTGCATCACTACAATTTTACAATGAAGAAATGTGAAAATAAAAAAAAAGGATTTTCCCACAAAAATATGTTTTAGCACAAAATATTTTCATTTTTACAGGGATAGCAGGAGAAATTAGATCTCTAAATTTGTTGTGCAATATTTCCTGAGTAGGCTGATACCCCATAGGTGGTGGAAAACCAATATTTTGGAGCACGGCTGGGATCGGTGCACCATATGATTTTTGAGATTTTCCTATAATAATTTGCGTACTTAATTTGAGTATAATACAAAATAATATTGTGGTACCGTGTTAGCCAGAAAAATCGATGTAAATACTTAAGTCCCAAAAAAAAGGGGTTGAGAAAAGTATTATAGGAGTGATACCTTTATTGGCTAACAAGAAAAAGTATATTTGTAAGCTTTTAGAGCTCAAGGCTCCTTCATCAGACAATATCACAAATGAGTAACTCATCAGACAATATCACAAATGAGTTACTGAGACACTTAAATACAAAATACAGTAGGACATAAGGAAATGGAGGTGTGCTAAGGAAATTAAAATGAAGTCTTTGTTAATGATGTAGGTGACTTGCAATGGTCATTTACACATCAGAAGATCTTCTTGTGGAAGTGTTAGTTATGTCTAGGTAATGACTCATGAATCCAGGTGTCAAATTAAGTCCTTTTGTTAGGGTTTGGAACATTCTTATGAATTTGAATTCCCAGATTTTTCGTTCTCTGTCATTTTTAAAGTGACCTTTCAATATCAGGACTGTTAGGTCTGCCATGCTGTGTCCAGGCTCAGAGAAGTGTATTCCTACAGGCATGTCCAGCTTATTTTTTATTGTATGTCTATGTAAATTCATCCTTGTTTGTAGCTTTTGCATTGTTTCCCCAATATACATTCCAGCAGGGCACTTTGTACATTGTATCATATACACCACATTGGAGGATGTACATGAAAAGAAGTCCATGATCTTATAGTCCTGGTTTGTGTTGGGTATAGGGACTGTATCTGTTGGTGATATGTGGGCACAGGTCTTGCATTTCTTGTTGTTACAGGGGAATGTGCCCGTCTGTGATGGTGATGTGAGGACACTTCTGACAAGGAGATTCCTTAGGTTGGGAGGCTGTTTATAGGAGAGCAGGGGCAGTTCTGGGAATATTGCTTTCAGTCTGTGGTCTTTGTGGTACTTAATTTGCAAAGCCACTGGATGTTGGTAATGTAGCAGATGTGATTTATCTGAATTTTGCAAATGAATTTGATACTGTACCACAGAACAGCCTTATACTGAAGATCCAAAAGCAGGAACTTTGTGAAAATATATGCAGTTGGGTAAGGAATTGGCTAATGGCCACTTTACACGTCTCGATATCGGCGTCCAACTCCGACCAAAAGTCACGTGGTTCGTGCGTTGGCCCCGATATCGTTCGTGCATTGTATGGTTTAAACGTCCAATACGATGCACGAACGATGCCAAAACGATATCGGGGATCGAATGAGCGTGCTCTCCAACGGCCCGATATTGGATGGACGTTGTGGCCGGATCGGGCTGTGTAAAAGCCCAACTACGATGTGA
Organism: Allobates femoralis; assembly: GCA_033576535.1. Classification (NCBI taxonomy): domain Eukaryota; kingdom Metazoa; phylum Chordata; class Amphibia; order Anura; family Aromobatidae; genus Allobates; species Allobates femoralis. The sequence continues at coordinate 210,517,148 of JARQOC010000001.1, forward strand.
AGTACAACTTCCCCTATTCTCTCCCATGTTAAATTGTCGTTCCTGGGTCAGCCGTACAAGGGGGGCGTAGGCATCGTAGAGGCATTGCCTGCCGATATCGCGCTGTGTAAATCTTCGATTCGATCTTGGAAATCTGGGCAGAAAAAGCGCGCTCCCGTGGCGTCGGAACCAATATCGGACCGACGTTGGGACTTGTAAAGTGGCAATAAGAGATAGGAAACAAACAGTTGTAAATGGTACATTCTCTAAATGGGCTTGTGGATGGGATTGCAAGTAAACTGTCAGTGTTTGCTGACAACACCAAACTATGTAGTATATTAAAAAGTGACCTTGACAGTACAATATTACAAAATGATCTGGAGAAGACGTCTGAATGGGCAGACACTTGGCTAATGAGATTTAATGTTGAATAATGTAGAATAAAGCACCTAGGAAGGAGTAATCATATTACTGCATATACAGTAAATGGAATTAAACTGGGGACTACAGAATGAGAGAAGGCTTGGGTATTCTAGTTACAAGTAAGCTAAGCAGCAGTACTCAATGTCAAGCAGCCGTTGCAAAAGCAAACAAGATTTTAGGGTGAAAAAAAACGAGAGATAAAATCCCAGGATCTCAACGTACTGTTACCCCTCTATAAATCACTTGTAAGGCAACACCTAGAATATAGGATCCAGTTTTGGGATCACATTTTAAAAAGGAAATTCAGAAGTTAGAGTTAAGCTGAGTTAAGGAACAGGAGAGGTTCAGTCTGAGGGGAGCTGGGAAGCACTCCAGAAGGACCAGCTGCAAGGCAGGGTTCCAGGTCCTAGGTTACTAGGCTTCCAAGAGCTAGTGAGAGAAACTGGAGGCTAATAGGTTCCATGCTCATTAGCTACTTAAGTGGAACCTTCTGTGGCGCTCATAGTACATATGATCAGGAAACTGCACCGAAGGGAGCAAGGATACCAACAGGATCCACTACTAGCCTGGCTGCAGGTTATCCACAGCAACTAAGAGGGAGTAAAGGATAGCTCCAAGGCACATAGAAACTTACAACAAGGACAAGTCATAGGGTAGGCTACTATACTAACCAAGCAAAATGGACTGCAGTTCTTCCCAGACTGGTCGGACCACATGTCTGGTGGTGTTTGTATCCCCTGGACCTGCTTAATCATCTGCAGTAAAACGTAAATCAAAGAGACTAATGCTATGTGCACACAGGAAGGTTTACTGCAGGTTTAGCCGCGGAAACCGCCGGTCGGTTTCCATGAGGTTTATGTAAATTTATGTTAATCCAAAAGCGGCTTTTGGGTTAACATATAAACCTATGGAAACCGACCCCGGTGTGCACACACCGGCGGTTTCCACATGCTCATCCGTTGCTAACCCGCTGGGTTCCCAGCGGGTTAGCAAAGAATGAGCATGTTCTATAATCCGGCCGGTTCTGCAGCGGCTGCAAGCAGAATCATGTGCTGCTTCCAGCCGCTGCAGAACCGCCGGTGCTAACCCGCTGTGCACCCGCCGCACACCCGCCCGTCTCCCGCCGCACATACCCGACAGGAAGCCGGTGGACGGCTCCGGAGCTTCCTGTCGGGTCCGCCCAGCCGCCGCCGACCCTAACCCGCTGTGCACCCGACAACGTGTGCACATAGCCTTACTCTGTGTGCCTCCTTTCTCTTTGCACCCATCATTGCTACTACCACCCTCTTTATCATCATCCCCTGGGAGCCATCCCTAGTTGGGAAGGGTTTAACATCTTCACTACCACACCACCTATCTCCCAGGGATTACCTGCAGTGTTGGCCAACTACTGTCTGTAGATCCCAACTGGCATCACAAACTTATTCCTAATTGCTTTTCTTACTCCATTTTTACTCTCCCTTTCTAATGTGAGCCAGGGTAACAACATTGGGAACAGCCACTGTGAAGGTAACCCCTGCCCAGCTGCTGAGTATCCCAGCTCTTTGCACTGCACAGGTGCGTGAGGAACTGTGCCTGCACATACCCGGCATGCGCAGGCGTAGTTACTGAGGCCGCTGCCATCTTTGGATTGGTTGCAGTCAGTAACTGCGGCTGTGAGCACTGGGTACATTCAGGTGCAGTTCCTCATTTGGTGGTGCTGATGGTGGGCTGGAGGTGGTGGGCTGCGAGCGACATGCTGTTGGTTTCAGGTGGGGTTGGGTTCAGATGTCGGTGGCACAGCTCGTAGTACTGCGCAGGGGGCCAGTACTGCCAGCAGGCACAATATTTGCACACCCATCACTTACGTGTGCAAATATGGCTGCTGCCAGTGTGTGATAGGAAGACATCATGATAGTGGAAGTGGATGACGGATACCACAATCCGCAACTGATCTCAGGAATCTTAAGTATCTGTCAAGGCAGAGCAGTAGTGTAGATAAGTATCCAACAATCATTTCCATAGACCAGGGGTGTTGAACTCCAAGCCTTGAGGGCCGCCAACAGTGCATGTTTTCAGGATTTTCTTAGCATTGCACAGGGTTGGAATAATCACCAGTGCAGGTGATTATATTATCACCTGTTCAATACTAAGGAAATCCTGAAGACATGACCTGTTGGCGGCCCTTCATGCCTGGAGTTTTCACCTCTGCAATAGACAGTGCATTTAGTGCACTGAGCACTAGTCGCACATGCAAACTACGGCTCTATTCATACAGAGGACTTTTCTTTAGTGATCAGACTCTATTTTTGTGATCAGTGGCGTGTCTCTGGCACCAATGACTGTATATTTATCACTTATTCTTTGGCTAAATAATATATTGTTTAATGGAAAACCCTTTACCCCTGAGTGATTTTCTGGTTTTCATTCTTTCCTCCCCTTCCTTTAAGAGCCATTATATGTTCTATATTTTTCCATCAATATACGAGCGCTTGTTTTTTGCAGGATGAGTTCTACTTTTCAATGACATCATTTATTTTGCCATATAGTTTACTTAAAAACAGGTATAAAATCCCAATGCAGCGAAATTGCAAAAAATTAGAGCAATTACACGTTTGCTCTTTTTATTCATCATGTTCACTGTATGGTAAATGAACCAGAGAATAGGCCACTAGCAGAAACTAGGCAAACTCGAAGTAAAAACAACCTAGAAAGAATGAGTTTATAGCCCAATTGAGGTATAAAAGTGATTATTTTATTGGTACAAATTTAAATACATAATCTGTTTTACAATTATAACATGATACAGAAGATAAAAAAACACCACCAAATTAATGCATTCTATTAATACCATGCACCAAATGGAAAGAGAGGAACCCAATTTATTAAAAATTATATAAACAATCAAGAATAATTACAATTGATACTGTAGGTCATAAAGTGCTTTAAGGGTATCTAGGGAGTCCCTCAGAGAGATGTATACAGGTTATAAGATTAGATAAAGGGAAACCGGTTTGTTACTTCATTCATTATAGGTCATAGATCAAGAGAGGGGAACATTTTTAGTTTCCAGGGTCCACTATGTTATAAACTTAATTCAAGTGTACAGTGATTAATGTGTATAAGAAATACCTCTACCAAAAAATAACCATTTGGTGAAGAAAATCAACTAATAAAAAACACAACAAGTAGTACAAATCAATATATATCACTGTGCTATAAGTATGCATATTCACTGAAATTAGCAATGTGCAAGTGATCCGTAACTGACTCAACCACCAAAAAATATATATATAGTAACACTGATGTGTCTGACTAGTGAAAGCTATACCTAATTTTTGTGTGACTCACACCATGTGAAGATGGCATAGAAAACCTATCTATAAGTGAATTATGCTAATATAAACAACTCATATCGGACCCTGAATCAATCATCTATTCTCATATGACTAATTATCCATTATAAATGGGGTCCACTTTTATGTAAGGAAAGGGACTATGACCAATTGCTAATACCTGTATCTAATATGTAAAAGCCGAAGGCCACTTCCGGAGTACCCGAAGGGTACTTCCGTGATGGCCTTCGGACCCATGGAGGCGACGTCACCACTGCGCGGTCCCCCGGCTACAGGGAGCGGCGGAGGAACGTTCCGCTCTTGGAAGTTCCGTCCACCCTCCAGCCTCTCCCCTCCACCCACCACCGTACCTAGCGGAGGGGCAGGGGGGCCGAGCGCCCCGTGCCCCAAGGCATGAGGGGCCCATTGCCCCCACCCACTGGGGGGCCCCGTGCTGCCAGCCGCCCGCCGCGCACCCGGAGAGGAGGGAGGACGGGACTTCCTGCCCGCCTGCTCTGCCCGCCCCTCCTCTCCTCCTACACCAGACGGACGCGGCCCGCGGTGAGTCTGGCCTGCACACCCCCCCCCCCCCCCGGTCCTCACATGCGGGTCCTGGGTGCTGATCTTGCCCCAGGGCCCGGAGCACACCAGCCTCCGCTCTCCCCTCCAGCCTCCGCTCTCCCCTCCAGCCTCTGCCCTCTAGCCTCTCCTCCAGCCTCCGCTCTCCCCTCCAGCCTCCGCTCTCCCTTCCAGCCTTCGGCCTTCGCTCCCCCTCCAGCCTCCGCCCTCCAGCCTCCGCTCTCCCCTCCAGCCTCTGCTCTACACTCCAGCCTCCGATCTCCCCTCCAGCCTCCGCTCTCCCCTCCAGCCTCCGGCCTCCGCTCCCCCTCCAGCCTCCGCCCTCCAACCTCCGCTCTCCCCTCCAGCCTCTGCTCTACACTCCAGCCTCCGATCTCCCCTCCAGCCTCCGCTCTCCCCTCCAGCCTCCGGCCTCCGCTCCCCCTCCAGCCTCCGCCTCCAGCCTCCACTCTCCCCTCCAGCCTCCGCCCTCCAGCCTCCGCTCTCCCTCCAGCCTCTGCCTCCAGCCTCCGCCCTCCCTCCAGCCTCTGCCCTCCAGCCTCCGCTGTCCCCTCCAGCCTCCGCCCTCCAGCCTCCGCTCTCCCCCCAGCCTCCGCTCTCCCTCCAGCCTCCGTCTCTCCCCTCCAGCCTCCCCTCCCCTCCAGCTCTCCCTCCCGCCTCTCTCTCCCCTCCAGCTCTGCTCTCCCCTCCCGCCTCTGCTCCCTCCTGCCTCTGCTCTACCCCCAGCCTCCGCCCTCCAGCCTCCGCTCTCCCCTCCAGACTCGCCCTCCAGCCTCCGCCCTCCAGCCTCCGCCCTCCCCTCCAGCCTGGCTCTCCCTCCAGCCTCGGCTCTCCCCTCCAGCCTCCGCTCTCCCCTCCAGCCTCCCTCTCCCCTCCAGCCTCCCCTCACCCCTCTAGCTCTGCCCTCCCGCCTCTGCTCTCCCCTCCCGCCTCTGCTCTACCCTCCTGTCTCCCGCTCCGCCCTCCAGCCTCCGCCCTCCGCCTCCCCTCCCCTCCAGCCTCCGCCCTCCAGCCTCCGCTCTCCCCTCCAGCCTCCGCTCTCCCCTCCAGCCCTCCGCCCTCCAGCCTCCGCTCTCCCCTCCAGCCTCCGCCCTCCCCTCCAGCCTCTGCCCTCCAGCCTCCGCTGTCCCCTCCAGCCTCCGCCCTCCAGCTCCCTCTCCCCTCCAGCCTCCGCTCTCCCTCCAGCCTCCCTCTCCCCTCCAGCCTCCCCTCACCTCCAGCCTCTGCCCTCCCGCCTCTGCTTTCCCCTCCCGCCTCTGCCTCCCCTCCCGCCTCTGCTCTCCCCTCCTGCCTCTGCTCTACCCTCCTGCCTCCGCTCCACCCTCCAGCCTCCGCTCTCCCCTCCAGCCTCCGCCCTCCAGCCTCCGCTCTCCCCTCCAGCCTCCGCCCTCCAGCCTCCGCTCTCCAGCCTCCGCCCTCCCCTCCAGCCTTGGCCCTCCCCTCCAACCTCCCCTCTCCCCTCCAGCCTCCCCTCATCCTCTAGCCTCTGCCTTCCCGCCTCTGCTCTCCCCTCCCGCCTCTGCTCTACCCTCCTGTCTCCGCTCCGCCTCCAGCCTCCGCTCCACCCTCCAGCCTCCGCTCTCCCCTCCAGCCTCCGCCCTCCAGCCTCCGCTCTCCCCTCCAGCCTCCCGCTCCACCTCCCTCCCTGCCTCCGCCTCCCCCTCCTGCCTCCACCCTCCAGCCTCCGAGCCTCCCCTCCTGCCTCACCTTCCAGCCTCCGCTCTCCCCTCCCAGCCTCCGCTCTCCCCTCTCAGCCTCCGCTCCCCCTCCAGCCTTCACCCTCCAGCCTCCACTCTCCCCTCCTGCCTCCACCCTCCAGCCGTCGCTCTCCCCTCCAGCCTTCGCTCTCCCCCTCCGGCCTCCCCCTCCAGCCTCCGCTCTCCCCTCCAGCCTCCGCACCTCCAGCCTCCGCTCTCCCCTCCAGCCTCCGCTCTCCCCTCCAGCCTCCGCTCTCCCCTCCACCCTTTCACGCCTCCGCTCTCTCCTCCCAGCCTCCGCTCTCCCCTCCAGCCTTCCACTCTCCCCTCCAGCCTCCACCCTCCGCTCTCCCCTCCAGCCTCCCCCCTCCAGCCTCCGCTCTCCCCTCCAGCCTCACCTCTCCCTCCAGCCTCCGCTCTCCCCTCCAGCCTCCGCTCTCCCTCCATGCCTCCGCTCTCCGCTCTCCTCCTCCTCCAGCCTCCGCTCTCCCCTCCAGCCTCCACCCTCCGCTCTCCCCTCCAGCCTCCCCCCTCCAGCCTCCGCTCTCCCCTCAAGCCTCTCCGCCTCTCCCCTCCAGCCTCTGCTCTCCCCTCCAGCCTCTGCTCTCCAGCTCCCCTCACCAGCCTCTGCTCTCCCCTCCAGCTGCCCCTCCCGCTCTCCCCTTCCCCCCAGCCCTCCGCCCCTTCCCCCAGCCTCCGCTCTCCCTCCTGCCTCCGCTCTCCCCTCCATGCCTCCGCTACTCCCCTCAGCCTCCGCTCCCAGCCTCCGCTCTCCCCCTCCAGCCTCCACTCTCCCCTCCAGCCTCCGCCTCCAGCCTCCGCCCTCCAGCCTCCGCCCTCCAGCCTCGCTCTCCAGCCTCCGCTCTCCCCTCCAGCCTCCACTCTCCCCTCCAGCCTCCACGCTCCCCTCCAGCCTCTGCTCTCCCTTCCAGCCTCCGCTCTCCCTTCCAGCCTCCGCTCTCCCCTCCAGCCTCCGCTCTCCCCTCAGCCTCCACCCCTCCAGCCTCCGCTCTCCCCTCCAGCCTCCGCCCTCCAGCCTCCGCTCTCCCCTCCAGCCTCCGCTCTCCCCTCCAGCCTCCGCCCTCCAGCCTCCACCCTCCAGCCTCCACTCTCCCCTCCAGCCTCCGCTCTCCCCACCAGCCTCTGCCCTCCAGCCTCTGCTCTCCCCTCCAGCCTCTGCTCCCCTCCAGCCTCCGCTCTCCCCTCCAGCCTCTGCTCTCCAGCCTCCGCTCTACAGCCTCCGCTCTCCAGCCTCCGCTCTCCAGCCTCTGCTTTCCCCTCCAGCCTCCGCTCTCCCCTCCAGCCTCCGCCCTCCAGCCTCCGCTCTCCCTTCCAGCCTCCGCCCTCCAGCCTCCGCTCTCCCCTCCAGCTTCCGCCCTCCAGCCTCCGCTCTCCCCTCCAGCCTCTGCCCTCCAGCCTCCACCCTCCCCTCCAGCCTCCGCTCTCCCCTCCAGCCTCCGCCCTCCCCTCCAGCCTCCGCTCTCCCCTCCAGCCTCTGCTCTCCCCTCTGCCCTCTGCCCTCCCCTGTCCTCTGCCCTCCAGCCTCCCCTGTCCTCTGCCCTCCAGCCTCCCCTGTCCTCTGCCCTCCAACCTCCCCTGTCCTCTTCCCTCCAGCCTCCCCTGTCCTCTGCCCTCCAGCCTCCCCTGTCCTCTCCCTGTCCTTTGCCCTCCAGCCTCCCCTCTCCTCTCCCTGTCCTCACTGCTAACCACCACTCACTGCTAACCACTGAGCCACCACACTCACTGCTAACCACTGAGCCACCGCACTCACTGCTAACCACTGAGCCATCGCGCAGTGCTAACCACTGAGCCACCGCGCAGTGCCAACCACTGAGCCACCGCGCAGTGCCAACCACTGAGCCACCATATACTGTGCTACCCACAGAGCCACCTGTATACACACAATTCATTTCACTTCTCTCCCGTATCTATTACTAAATAAACTATATATGGATTCTAGACTACCCGATTCTTTAGAATCGGGCTGCCATCTAGTATATCTATATTCAACACTTCAACCTAAGGAGGGGCACCTAGCAAGAGGTTAAAATAAAACATAGAGGAACCACAAAGTTATGGATGGTAACAATATCACTCTATGTCACTCTATGCATACTCAAAAGAACTAACAGCCTGTAACCAAACAAGGCTGTGTATCAACTGTACAGAATACACATTCCCTCTGGAAGAAGCCCTCAAAGGCGAAACGCGTCAGGGTGACCCCCGCATCCACTTTTGGAACGGTAATTATATCACCAACAATGCGCCATAGTTGAAGGGCACTTGTCCAGACGCAGTATGTGCTTTGATTGAGAACCTACATTTTATCCTCAATGTGTATTCTGTACAGTTGATACACAGCCTTGTTTGGTTACAGGCTGTTAGTTCTTTTGAGTGTGCATAGAGTGACATAGAGTGATATTGTTACCATCCATAACATTGTGGTTCCTCTATGTTTTATTTTACCCAGTTTACCGATCAGATTAGTTGATTTTAAATTTTGATAGATCAGGCCTTTCTGATTGTGGCAATACCAAATATGTATATTTTTTTAACTAGTTTCATTTCCAATGAGGCAAGGTGATTTGAACTTTTTTTTTCATTATTTCAAAAACTTTTTTTTACACTTTACTTATTTTATTTGGCCCACTCAGGCTGCCTCAACACTGCAGTGTCTAATCGCTTGTGTAGGTCAGAGCCATGATGATCCACGACTCTGCACAGTACAAAGGATCACCTCCTGTGAATGCAGGTGCTCAGCGACCATCCACAGGAAGTGATTCATAATAGCAACAGGGGTCCTCATCTGACCAATGGCTGTCATAGTAACACACTGAGGCCCTGTTCGAACGCGACACGAGTTCGCCGATGGTGAAGTGAAATAGCGCTATCATGGCTGCAGTGCTTTAGATTCCACTGTCAGTGTTTGACAGTGTGATTTACGGCATGTGCAGGGAATGATGCCAGCTCATTGTGTGAGCTCGCATTAAAGGGGGGAGGTGACCAAGGATGTACCTATGCATCCTTGGTCATGAAGGGGTTAACAGATGATGGACCTGAGTAGGGACTTCTGGTTTTGTGGGTTAATCTGAGTGCTATTTGGTGGTGATTTGGGAATAGAACATTTTGGATCAGTTCACATTTATCTTGTGCTCTATGCTGAGCACTTACATCGGGGTTTCCATCTATATCTCCGAAATACGTGTTTCAGGTGAAACCCTCAATGGATCCATTCAGAGTTACTCGAGACTCCGTTTGGCCTCTGTTCACAGGTGTCCATCTTTTCAAAGGTGAGCAAAACTGATGATGACCTGAAAAGACATGCAAAAAATGGACACTGACGCACCACAGGCCAGATGGGAGTTCAAAGTGACTCCCTCTGCCTCATTATAGTGAATTTTCTGTTGGGAATTTCTTCTGAATCATGTTTTCCAGAGATTTACACACAATCCCCAATGTGAGTGCTCAGCATAGAGTTCAGGATAAATATTAGCCACACCGTATTGCGATGTTTTTTAAATTTTTCTGCCAACAGTCATGTGAGGGCTTGTTTTTTGCAGGATGAGTTGGAATTTTTATTGGTACCGTTTTGGGCCACATAATGTATTTTCTGATTGCTTTCTATTCTACATTTTTGTGAAATCAAGAATCAGATTCAAGAAAAAACAGCAATTTAAGAATTTATTTTTTTTAAACGTCACTTACTGTTTTTATAAAAATGATAAGACAGCTTTATTCTTTGGGTCAATAGGATTACAGTAATACCACATTAATATAGTGTTTCTTATGTTTTGCTGCTTTTACACTATATAAACTTTTTTATAGAAAAAAAATAGTTTTGCATTGCTGTATTCTGAGAGCTCTAGCTTTTTTTTTGGCTGATGGAACTGTATAGTGGCTTGTTTATGCAGGACAAGATGATGTTTTTAAATATATCATTTTATTCATTTTTGACTCTTTGGGTGCTGTCACACCTGGTGACGGCACCGGAGATGTCGGCGGCAACTGGCGGGAGCGTGCACGCTTTTGGCGCCCCGCCAGTGTTGCTGCCCCCCGTTTACACGGGGAGACACCTCCGGCGATGCACCGGCGAGCTGACAGGCGGCATCGGCGTCGGGGTGTCTCAAAACCCCAGCGGCGATGCAGTACAATGGGAGCCTATGGCTCTCATCGCCTGTCAGGTCGCCGGCGACCGTTTACATGGGGCGATGTGTGCACATCGCCCCAGATCGGCCGCCTGGTTTCAGAGCACTGCTCTGAAACCACGCGACCAGTAAAAGGCGTCGCCATCACCCAATTACATTAGGCGATGCAGGGGCGATGTCGGTGCCAATAGGCCATGCCCCTGCATCACCTAACAAATCGGCGGTACCGTTGTACCGTGTGACGGTACCCTTTGTGTTTTAGCCTTTTTTTGTCAGCTGTATGATAAAAATACATAGTTTTTGCTACTTTTTAATTTATTTTTTATACGTGATCACTGAAGGGGTTAACTAGTATTAAGGCCGCTTTATACGGCATGATATTGTAGCCCAACTGCGATAAAAAGTCACGTGGGTCGTGCGTTGCCGCCGATATCATTCGTGTGTTGTGTCGTGTAAATGAGCAATTCGACGCAAGAACGATGCCAAAACGATATCGTTGGGCAATTATGCAGGCTCTCCAACTGGCCAATATTGGCTTGACGATCTGGCAGGATCGTGCTGTGTGACAGCGCAACTACGATTTGTAGCGAAACTTCCCCTATTCCCGCCCATGTTAAATGGTTGTTCCCTGGGTCTTTCGTACACAGCGCGAAGGAGGGGGCGTAGGCATCGCAGTTGCGTTGCCTGCTGATATCTCCCTGTGTAACATCTCCTATGCGATCTTGGACAAGTGCCAAAAATGTGCGCACTCCCGTGAGATCTTACGCAATATCGGAACGATACCTACCACCTGCAATAAGACCCGGTCCACCAAACCGCATCATGACTGGAATTTCCCCCTCCCACTGTATCCCCACCCGCCCCTCGTAGACTGTGAGCCTTTGTGGACAGGATTTCTCCCCTCTTGTTTCTGTACAACCGAATTGTCAACATTTATTGTTACTTGTATTGTTACTATGTTACTTGTCCTAGTCTGCCCTTTTTAGCATGTAAAGCGCCATGGAATATAATGGTGCTATATAAATAAATAATAATAATAATATTGCGACGTATAAAGCGGCCTTCACTGTTTTATACATTGGGTTGTTACAGGCCTGGCAAAACCAAATTTGTATATATTTTTTATTTTTACACAAATGTATCAAATTTAACAATTTATTGGAATTTTTTTTGTTCTTTATTTTCTGCTTTATAAAAAAAAAAAAAATATATATCTATTATATAATCACGAATGGGTTTTTTGCCCCTTTTGAGTCCGCTCGCGCTGCGAGTCAATGTCGTCATGTGGATACGACCGAAGCATTGGCCGCGCAGCGGCCATTGCGAGCAGTTCTAAGGCGACTCGCTATGCCCGCGCAGCGGGCATGGCGAGTCGCCTTAGCAGCGCGAAGCATTGGCCACAAAGCGGCCATTGCGAGTCAGAGACTCGCTCTGCTAGAATCCCGATGCATCTGCATCGGGCACCCACCTAGTATATATATATATATATATATATATATATATATATATATATATATTACCTTTCTTACTTATATAGGACCTTTTTCTCCTCAAATTGCGGCTGTACTGTATTGCAATGTTTGATCATTGCAAAACAGTGCACTGTCAGAAGATTCAGGGGATCATGCTGCAGGCATGATCCCTGAGGCTCCATGTAGTCTGGTGACCCGGATGTCGTCAGTGAGTACACTTGAATTGTTACATCAGGATAATGCATTGTATGACATGGATGATTGTGAGGAATTTCATTTGCCAAATATAGGTGCCAGCATCAATACCAATGCTAGTGATGACAATCTATCTAGTTATGAACGAAATACATGGAAAACTCTGGAAATAAATGAGAACATAGTGATCCATGCCTCTGATAAGGATGGGTCAGTAGTGGTTCTCGATAAAGCATTATATGAACGTGTGATCAAGAATATGATCTCTGATCCATGATTTATCATAGGTTATCTTCTGATGCTACGCAAGAATTCAAATCTAATATAAAAAAAAAGCTGCTGGATGAAACAGTAACACTAAATATAATGTCTGTCAGAGAGTCAGAGTTCATCTTTGTTGAGAACCCGGTCATACTGGTTTTCCATGGGTTACCTAAGACGCATAAGAAGGTTTTTCCTCCTCCGTTTCGCCCAACAGCCTCAGGCATTGGGTCTTTATGTGAACAGCTTTCTGCCTGTGCGGATCGATTCCTTCAGCCGTTAATGTCATACACACCTACATGTATAAAGGACACTAAACGTTTTTGTGTATGATGTGTGAGGTGTAGCGGTGTCGGGGAGGCAGGGAACCAGGCACGGACAGTTCTCAACTCAACTTTCCTTCAGAGCTCCTCAATCAGGCTCTGCACTGGAGAGAATCTCACTCCAGACTCAAGGGACCACACCCAGGATCCCTGCTTCCTCTTAACACATTCAGCTCAGGGAAGAGGAATCACATGTAAAACCCGGGATGGAGTACGTCCTGCAGACCGGGAGGACGCACCCAGGGAGGCACATACCGGTCGCAGCATACCGACCCGGTCGGTGCCTCAAACACCCCCCCTATGTTCAAGCGTATGGGGCTGAACACAAGGCCATAACCCCGATCCCTGCGCGCAGACCGCGTCACGGCGCGGAGAACCGGCGGAGCCAAGCAGGGGCACCCGGGGATACCAGCGGTGCCAGACCCCACGAGCAACCAACCCGTTCGGACCCCCGGCTCCCACAAACCCCGGACGGGCATCAACGACAGCGGCCTGGGGCCCCACTAGCAACACGGGGTCTGCCCGCGGCACTGCTGCACCGCTCCGGACGGCGAGTTGGCGCACTGGTCTCTGCACCCAGGAATCAGTCACATCAAGTCCTCTGGGTATCCCGGCGGCGGGATTCTCGGACTCTGGGCCCTGTCTGTCCTTCATCCGGGGGGCCATATACTCGTTCCACAATACCCGGAACAAGGGCATATCCCTCCCCAGCACAACATCATAAGGGAGATCCTTTACCACCCCCACGACATGTTGAACCCTCCTGGCTGGGGTAGCAAACGTGACACGCTTCGTCGGATACCTACGATGATCCCCATGGACACTCATCACCCTGACCTTTCGGTCGGTGGGTTTTGTCCTGGAGACCAAGGAGGCACACACGAGGGTCACGTTGCTCCCTGAGTCCAGTAGGGCCGTCACCTCATGACCGTTAAGCCGTACGCGGCACAGTACAGTCTCAGTATCCCGGGGGGCCGAGCCCCGTTTTCCAACGAGGTGGGCGAACATGGACCGCCTTCGGGAATAGTCACAGTCCATTGGTTCCCCGTTGAGGGGACACTGCGCCATCATATGTCCCACCTCCCGGCATCTTCTACATCGGGGTGGTTCCCCGATATACCAGGGGCCGAACCGCGGCTGTCCGGATCGCCGCTTTGCTGCAGGGGGAGGCCCGTTTTCGGCCTGAGCCGGGCATTCGCCCCCCCGGGGGCCGGGTTGGGGGTCCCTACTGTCTGGTGTGGTGGGCGCGGCCTTGCGGGTAGCCCGCATTGTCCCAGTGTCCCGGATCAGTTCCTGTGTGGCCACATGGCGCTCCACCACGTTCACCAACTGGTCTAGGGAACCCGGGTCACTGTGTCCCACCCACTTTTGTATGGGGACGGGCAGCGTACGCACGAAGCGATCCACCATCACCCACTCTACCATCTGAGCCGGACTCAGGGCTTCAGGCTGCAGCCATTTTTTAACCAGGTGCAACAAATCATAGGCCTGTGAGCGCACGGGTTTGCCTTCCTCGTAGGCCCATTGGCTCACCCGTTGGGCCCTCACATATGTATTGACCCCGGTACGTGCCAATATCTCCCCCTTCAGGGCGCCATAGTCCAGGGCATCCTCAGTACACAGGTCTATGTATGCCTTTTGGGGATCACCAGTCAAATAGGGCGCCAGCACCTCGGCCCACTGGGCGACCGGCAGTCTCTCCCATTCAGCCACCCGCTCAAACACGGCCAGGAATGCCTCCACATCATCCCCCGGGGTCATCTTTTGCAGCGCTTGTCTTACCGCTTTCCGGACGCTGCAGTCGTCACCTGGTCCTCTAGGCAGATCCCCTGGTATGGCCCGCACAGCCTCGGTCAACAGGGCCATCTGCTCCTGGTGCCTCCTCTCCTGCTGCTGCTGAGCTTCCTGTTGCTGCTGCTGGGCCAGCACCAGGTGCTTGAGCACCTCCTCCATGCTGGCTGCTGGTTTGTGTTGTAATGTAGCCGGCCGAATCCAGGACATGCGATGCCGGGCACCACGCAAGAGACTGGCCGCAATGATGACTGCTGCTCCTCTTACTTAGCAGCCGCTCATTAGCCTCATGAAAAGTCACTTCCCCACCGGAACAGAGGGCAACGGTAGTGCCGGCTACACCTCACCGGGCTGGCAATGCCCGCATTCTCCACCATATGTGAGGTGTAGCGGTGTCGGGGAGGCAGGGAACCAGGCACGGACAGTTCTCAACTCACGGTTTATTGATCTCCGTCCGGTTACAGTCACCAAAACACAGATCCGGAGCGCAGCCGACACACTTCACACCGCTTGGTGTATCTCCCGACCGATGACATGCTCTATCAGCCCCACCGGAGATAATCCCTTCCCGGGACCACTTCAACTTTCCTTCAGAGCTCCTCAATCAGGCTCTGCACTGGAGAGAATCTCACTCCAGACTCAAGGGACCACACCCAGGATCCCTGCTTCCTCTTAACACATTCAGCTCAGGGAAGAGGAATCACATGTAACACCCGGGATGGAGTACATCCTGCAGACCGGGAGGACGCACCCAGGGAGGCACATACCGGTCGCAGCATACCGACCCGGTCGGTGCCTCACAGATGGAAAAAATGTAGTGGGCTAATGATTACCGATGGATAATCAGTGATGTTAAATCTTTATATTCCTGCATGCTCCATAATTTGACTATCCAGGTGCTTGTTAGATATTTGAAACAGTACAGTACCTTACCTGAGATTGTATTGGAGTACATTACAACTGTAATTCGATTCTTATTCTCTCATAATTATTTAATTTTCAGCAAACAATTCTTTTTAGAAATTCAGGGATGCCCGATAGGGGAAAGTGCTCCCCAGCCTTAGCTAACATCTACATGGCAACGTGGGAGCAGGATTATGTATTTTCACAAAATAATCCAGCATAATATGGGAGGGTCTTTATATTGATGACCTTGTCTTTATTGTGAGAGATAACATCTGTTTTGATGAGTTTTGTTTGTTTTTAAATAACAATGACTGCAATCTTGAACTTGTCACAGAATTGAAAGGGAATACCACTCCATTTTTGGACTTGTTGCTGATTGGCAATTCAATCACCAATCGGGTGGATACGAAATTATATTGCAAGCCGCTTCTGGAAATACCATGTTGCATGCCCCTAGCTCTCATTTAAATCACCTCATTAAAAATGTGCCTATTGGCGAGTTCTATAGGGCTAAGGGAACCTCCGCCATGTTTGACTGTAGGGACTGTGTTCTTTTCTTTGAATGCCTCTTTTCTCCATTCGCCTTCCACGACAGCATTGGAGGATGTCGTCCACGCCCTATTGGGGGACAGGAACACAGAGAGGTTAAAAGCCCCTCCCCTTCCTCAGTACTCCAGTGTCTTCCTGTCCCCCTTGGGGCATGGGGAGGTTCCAGTGCTGTCAGGCCGGCAGAGGCGGCATTGGGGTGTACTTACAGCCGGGCCAGGGATGGACGTCGGGGGCGGCCTCTTCCTCCTTCTTGGGGCTCCCGTGGTGGGACCATCCGGCCTTCCTGCGTCCTACGGGGCAAAGCAGGCCGTGTATTGCAACGCCGGAGGCCTGTTCAGCTCTCCGGCGTCTCCCTCCTCCAGCTGCGGTCCCTGGGGCATGCATCAGAGGTGCCGCGGAGGCACTTCCGGTTTCGGGGGTGGCACTTCCGGTTCCGGGATGGCACTTCCGGTTTCGGGCGGCGGCTCCTGTAAGGGCTGTGGCAGGCTGGGCGCGGCTCCAGGGAACCCAGCAGGACTTTCGCGCGCTACTGCCCGCGGCCGGTGACCAGGAGGAGGGAGGGAACAGGTGTTCCTCGTTGGGGGCACGGTACTTCTGGATAAGTACCCGCCGGAAGCTACACCCAGGTAAGGCTGATCCCTGACACATGGAGGGTGATAGGCTTCCACCTCTGCTTCTGCAGAGCCCAGCGTTCCCCCAGCTCATGTAAGTGTTTCTGGGGGTGGTCACAAGGGGTAGAGTTATTTAAGCCCTGCACTCACACTGGGACCCCCTTCTCTTCCCTTTTTGTCTATAGGGAGACAAGGGCCGTCTGTGAAAGGCAGCAATAATGTGGCTGCGGCACAAAATTTCCCTCTTCCTACAACAAGGTGTCGGCCATGACTGACAGGGTTGTCAGGATGGACTCCCCATCCTTGCTTGAGGAGCTCCAATCCGTTAGGGAAGAGGTGCAGGCTTCTATCTCGGCACTGCGGGGGTTTGCTGCAGCGTCCGGGCCTTCCCCTCCGTAAGAGAGGAAGCTCCAGGATTGTGACTCTGTGGATCTCATGGAGGCTGGCCAGAGCTCAGCGTTAGAGGACGGCGAGGATATTGCCGCTGTTGCCTCTGTCCAGACACGAGAATCTGGACACTACTATTTTTCCACGGAGTCCATGGGTGCATTGGTGGACACTGTCCATTGTACCATGGGAGTAGAGGTGGTAGAATCCCCTTCTTCTGTGCAGGACTAAATGTTCAGAGGCCTGACGGCTAAGCGGCTCACCCCATCCGAGTGGATTGGAGGGTGATGACTTTGTCTGGGAGGTCCCGAAGGTGGACATCCAGGTGGCCAGGGTAGCAATCAGCTGCTATTGTAAACCCATTGTGCATGCCCTTGACACACTGTTGAAGCTAAGCAGCAGGAGCCTCAGTCACGGGCTGGATGGGAGACCTCATGAGAGACCCAATGGGAATCTCTATGGAAGTCTCTATAAAGTCAATGGGACTTCTAACATGAAGGTCTATAGCAGTATTCCATTTGGGAAGCTTAGCCTATAAGACCGCGTTGCCTTTTGAAGATTCCTCCCGGTTGAAGGACCCCCTCGTTCATAAAATGGAGTGTCCTCAAAAAATCCTGGGAGGCGGCAGCTATGTCTTTAACGGTGTACATTTCCTCTACATGTGAGCAGGTCTCTCTTTAAGTGGCTCACCCAGCTGGGAGAATTCATCCTGCAGGGTACTCCCAGGGAGGAGCTTTGGACTCCATTCCACTTCTGAGACGTGCTGCGGGCTTCCTGGCCGATGCCTCTGCTGAGTCGTTCCGCGTTGGCGCCAGGTGCGCAGTGTTGGCTAACACAGCTCGCAGGGCAGTGTGGCTTACAAGGTGGAATGGGGAGGTCACGTCTAAGCTCCAGCTGTGTGGCCTCCCCTTGCAAAGGACATTGGATGACATCCTGGAAAAGGTGTCTCCCGGAACAGGAGCCCTTTCGGAGGCAGTCCTTTTGGCCTGAGCGCAGCTAACCCTCCCAGTCTAAAGGGAAGGGTAAGTCTGGTCGCTGGGCATTCCAGTACGGGAACAAGACCCGTAATATCTTGCTCCCCCAGCATCGGCATCACCAGCCGCCCCTAAACAAGGTCGCCTTCCCCATTGCGGGGCGGCTCCTGCGGTTTCTGCCACAGTGGCAAGCAATCTCCTTGTGCCCTTGGATCCTCTCGACCATTTGGGAGGGTCTATGCTTGGAATTCGAGAGCCAGCCCCTCCGTGTCTTCGAGTCCTCTCCCTTCCTCAGGGGGACTCTCGCACTGTTTTTTCTTGTTGGGTCTGCGACACCTGTTGGATTCGGGTGTGGGGTCCCCGGTTCCTCCTGGAGAGGAGGGACAGGGGCGCTTCTCCAGGTTGTTGTGGACCTCCAGAACGCGTATTCTCATGTCCCCATTCACCCGTCCCACAAGCGCTTTCTGCGATTCACGATCTCCGGGGCAGGCGGGACGGTCCATTCACGGCTTAATGTGCTGCCCTTTGGGATTTCGTCGGCCCCAGAGGTTACCAAACTCATGGGGGAAGCGATCACATTCATCCAGACCCAGGGGATATGTGTGCTTCCCTATTTAGACGACATGTTGGTGGTGGCTCCTTCGGCAGTGCTTCTGCGCACAAAGGACTCCCAACACATTGGAGATTCTTCAGTCCCTGGGATGGGTACCCAATCTTCGGGAATCGGAACGGGTGCTTGCAACCCGACGTCAATTTTTGGGAGTCTTGCTGGCCTCCTCCAGACAGACCTCGTTCCTTCCTGCGGCATATCAGCTTTTGCGCCGCGTGAATCTGACCTGCTTCCGGGCAGGGAGGTCGTCCTCCTTGCGGGAAGCAATGTCCCTGTTAGGGGCCATGATGGCCTGCATTCAGTCAGTAACATGGGCTCAGGCTCCTTCCCGACTGCTCCAGGAACACATACTGAGTTCCTGGGACAGACGTCAGGATTCCTTAAACTCGCGGGTCCGGACCCCGGGGCGGGTGGTAACCTCGCTTTCCTGGGGATGAATCCCAGACACCTTCCTGTGACCTCCGTTCCCGATTGGGGCACGATGGTAGTTCGCACACCGTTCCAGGGGATTTGGAGTCGCTCGGTCAGTCGCCAGTCTTCAAACTTCTGGCAGTGGAGGAAGCGCTTCTTGCTGCAGCTCACGTTCTCTGGGGTCATCATGTCTGACAGGACCTTGACAATGTGACTACGGTTGCTTTCTTGCGGTACCAATGAGGTACTCGTGGCTTACACTTGCAGGGGCTGGCAAGACTGTTCTTTTTGTGGGCAGTATGCCATCTTCTCTCCTCCTCGGCAGTACATCTGAAACGAATGGCCAATGTACAGGCAGATTTCTTGAGCCGCACGGAGGTCCACCCAGGAGAATGGTGCTTCCATCCGGAAGTATTTCGCTCTCTTACGGACAGGTGGGGTGTCCTTTCGATCGACCTGTTCGCTTCGGGCTCGAATACAAAGGTGCCAACCTTTTTCTCCCTGACGCGGTTGGACCATCCTCGGGGGCTGGACGCTTTTGCCCATCCCTGGGACTTCCAGTTGGTGTATGCATTTCCTCCACTCCCGCCACTTCCCAAGACGTTGCAACGGATTCGGGCGGAGGGGGTGACACTATCCTGGTGGCTCCCCTGGGGCCCAAACTGGCGTGGTACGACGCCATCCGAGACCTGGGCCTGGAGGGACCGATTGTGTTAGCCCAGTCTTAACCTACTGTCCCAGGGTCCTCTGTTTCACCCGGGCCCTCAGTGGCTCATTCGGGCGGCCTGGCTGTTGCGGCCGGGATCCTGAGGACCAAGGGTCTCTCCCAGGCAGTGATCCGCACGCTTCAGCAGAGCAGGAAGCCTGTGACAAACGCTATTTACGGGAGGGCTGGAATCGGTTCCTGTCCTGATGTGCTCCTTCCATCCCGACCATGCATCATCCTAATGTGGCCCAACTCTTGGATTTTTGCAGCGTAGCTTGGATTTGGGGCTTCGGCCGAGCACTCTTTAAGTCCAGAGGTCGGCACTTGGGGCGGTTTTTGCCAGGATCTTGCTTCCCATCCATGGCTCAAGCAGTTTTTTCTTCTGCTTGGGGGTGGCGTCCCCGGATTCGGCCTTCTGTCCCTCCCTGGGATTTGATGCTTGTTCTCCAAGGGCTTGCTCAAAGTCCCTTTGCACCCTTGTCTGCTGCATCCCTTACGTCTCGCTCTCACAAGGTGGCGTTTTTGGTGGCCATCTCTTCTGCTCCAGAGTTGGAGAACTGCAGGCACTCTCTGTCCGGGCTCCGTGCCTCATGTTGTCCGTTGTTCACATTACGCTTCGGTTGCATTCATCTTTTTTTCTGAAAGTTGTCGGCTTTCCATCGGTCCTAGGATGTGGTTCTGCCTTCAATTTGTCAATCTCCTGCTAATGCGGCTGAGGCCGTGTTTCACTCCTTGGATGTACGTCGAACTGTCCTCCTCTATCTCCGAGAGTCTGCTTCCTGCAGGTTAGATCAGAACCTGTTTGTTCGGCTTTTGGGAATAATACAGGGAAGAAGACTTCCCAGGCTACCATCACTTCCTGGATCAGGAAGGTGATCTGTGAGGTCTACGTCGCTCCGGTCCTTGCTCCTCCGGTGGGGTTGAAGGCTCCTTCAACTCGGGCTGCTGCTACTCCCTGGACGGAGCAGGCTGGAGCTTCATTGGAGCTGATTTGCAGAGCGGCTACGTGGTAGTCTCTCCTCGCTTTTTCTCGCCTCTATAGGTTAGATCTGTCCTTCAGTTGGGATCTGTCCTTTGGTAGGAGAATCCTACAGGCAATAGTCCCACCCTGAGGAGTATCGGTGGTATTCCTCCAATGCTGTCGTGGAAGGCGAATGGAGAAAACTGAATTAGTCCTTACCGGTAATTCCTTTTCTTGGAGCCTTCCACGACAGCATCAGTTCCCCCCCTTGTTGGTGTTTGATTCCGGTTTGTATCAGGTAATCCATGGCTAAGTGTGATCTTGGTAAACACTGGAGTACTGAGGAAGGGGAGGGGCTTTTTACCTCTCTGTGTTCCTGTCCCCCAATAGGGCGTGGACGACATCCTCCAATGCTGTCGTGGAAGGCTCCAAGAAAAGGAATTACCGGTAAGGACTAATTCAGTTTTTTACTCCTGTAAACTCTATGTTGATGCCTTTGCCCAAAAAGAGAGAACATTCTTCCAAAACGTTTTAGGCTTTCTCAGGTAAGTTTTGGCACACTCCAGCCTGGCTTTTTTATGTCTCTAGGTAAGAAGTGGGGTCTTCCTGGGTCTCCTACCATACAGACCCTTTTCATTCAGACGACGACGGATAGTACGGGTTGACACTGTTGTACCCTCGGACTGCAGGGCAGCTTGAACTTGTTTGGATGTTAGTCAAGGTTTTTTATCCATCATCCGCACAATCTTGGTTGAAATCTCTTGTCAATTTTTCTTTTCCGTCCACATCTAGGGAGATTAACCACAGTGCCATGGGCTTTAAATTTCTTGATGACACTGAGCACGGTAGACACAGGAACATTCAGGTCTTTGGAGATGGACTTTTAGCCTTGAGATTGCTCATGCTTCCTCACAATTTGGATTCTCAAGTCCTCAGACAGTTCTTTGGTGTTCTTTCTTTTCTCCATGCTCAACGTGGTACACACAAGGACACAGGACAGAGGTTGAGTCAACTTTAATCCATGTCAACTGGCTGCAAGTGTGATTTAGTTATTGCCAACACCTGTTAGGTGCCACAGGTAAGTTACAGGTGCTGTTAATTACACAAATTAGAGAAGCATCACATGATTTTTCTAACAGTGCCAATACTTTTGTCCACCCCCTTTTTTATGTTTGGTGTGGAATTATATCCAATTTGGCTTTAAGACAATTATTTTTGTGTTTTTTTTTATTGAAGACAAATTAAATGAAGATAATAATACCAAAAAATTTGTGATTGCAATCATTTTCAGGAAGAAACTGAGTATTATCTGACAGAATTGCAGGGGTGACAATACTTTTGGCCAACACTGTATTTCCATTGATACAAATGGTCTGTATTGTTTTCACACCTTGTTTTTGGTATTTCCTATTTTTGTATATGCCTTCCCTGAGGAAGGAGCTCGGTAGGAGGCTCTGAAACGCGTCGGAAAATAAAGGCTCGAGCTAATCCAGACATTCCCGTGTCTGTGTTTCTTTGGTCTCGGAGCAGCAGCGCGGACACTGAGGCTTTTTGTCCAAGAATCTGCATAGCTTTTTTCTTGGCCGATGAAACTGTATAGTGGCTTGTTTATGCAGGACAAGATGATGTTTTTAGCGGTATCATTTTATTTATATTTGACTCTTTGATTGCGTTTTATTCTTTTTATTGTTGCTGTATGATGAAAATACGTAGTTTTTGCTACTTTTTTAATTTATCTTTAATACGTGATCACTGAAGGGGTTACTAGTATTACAGTTTTATAGATCAGGTTGTTGTGGCAATACCAAATATGTATATATTTTTATTTTTACATAAGTGTATCAAATTTAACAATTGATTGGATTTTTTTTCATAAGATAAGATAAGATAAACTTTATTGATCCCGGAGGAAATTACAGTATTAATTTCCTCTGGGATCAATAAAGTTTATCTTATCTTATCTTATCTTATCTTATGAAAAAAAAAAAAAATCCAATCACTTGTTAAATTTGATAGTTAAATTTTCATGTTTTTTACTTTCTGCTTTAAAAATAAATAAATAAATATTTTACCTTTCAAAGGCCCCTTTCACACTAGCGTTTTGTTCAGATTGTGGCAGATCCGGCAGTTTTACCGCATCTGACGCCTAACGGCCTCACTTGTAACACACTTGCGACAAGCCCCATGCATTGTCTATGGGCTTGTGGCAGGTTCGGCAAGTGCGGTACAGCCGTGGTTACGGCACTTGCCGCAGCTGCGGCCGCGAAAAAAAAACTGCTGCTGATCGCGTTTTTTTCGCGGCCGCAACTGCCACAAGTGCCGGAACCGTGGCTGTACTGCACTTGCCGAACCTGCCACAAGCCCCATAGACAATGCATGGGGCTTGCCGCAAGTGTGCTACAAGTGAGGCCGTCAGGCGTCAGATGCGGTAAAACTGCCGGATCTGCCACAATTTGAACAAAACGCTAGTCTGAAAGGGGCCTAAGGCTCCATTCACACTGTGCGTTTTTGCTCTGTTTTTGCTCTGTTTTTGCTCTGTTTTTGCTCTGTTTTTGCTCTGTTTGTACTCTGTTTTTACTCTGCTTTTGCTCGTCAGTTTTTGTAACCATATCCAGGAATGGAACAATCAGAGGAAAAGTATAATAGAAACACGTCACCACTTCTGTATTTATCACCAACTCCTGGTTTTGGCTACAAAAACTGATGAGCAAGAAAAGACCAAAAACGCCCAGTGTGAATGGAGCCTAAGACAGAAGGTAAGCTATCTAGGAGTTAAGGAAGTCTCAAACATGGAAATTAAAATATCAAGGTTTGGTTGATTAATTAGTGTATCCGGAGGCGCTGCATGTTGGACGCAGTGCCTCCGGACTTGCAGGAACCCACAGGTAAATGCAGGTTGAATGCCGCCGCCCTGTACGCCCAATCTGTATTTGGTGCATGGCGGCTTTTTCCTGTGTGCAGCCGCTGGAGATCTCTTCCAACTCCGCAGCATCACTCTAACATACAGTGGAG
This sequence comes from Allobates femoralis, assembly GCA_033576535.1. Lineage (NCBI taxonomy): Eukaryota > Metazoa > Chordata > Amphibia > Anura > Aromobatidae > Allobates > Allobates femoralis. Next base: position 210,540,454 of record JARQOC010000001.1, read on the forward strand.
CTGCGGGAGTGCCGCACCACAGCTGAAAACACGCTTCGGTTAGGAGAACCCCTGTGAGCATTGGATGGTCTTGAAATCTCATCCATTATGCTGGTACTGTACAATGCAGTGTTTTGGATGCAACTAATTAAAACACTGCATATCCAGATTGTGAGTACACAGCCTTAGAAGGAGGAAATATAAAAATATCTGTTTTAGAGAGTTTTAGATAAAGAGGATATGAAGATGGAGGCAGTGGACAGACATTCAATGGTATTTCGAAGAAGTGTGAGGTGATGTCAGAGGAAAACAAATTGCTAATGTGAAAACCATGTAGTCTCTGGAGAAAGTCAAGCAGTCCAACAGAAGATGGGAGTGACCAGTGTAAAACTACAATGTTAGTTTATATTTGTTATACACTCTTTAAACATAATGATAAATGGCAAATTTGGATAGAAATCATGTGTCGGAAGTTGCAGATATCTGCTGTAGAGCCCTAAAATGTCCACACGGTGTCAGTATTTAGTAAAGAATGTATATACTAAAGCTTTCTGAAATCCATTCCTTGGGGAACCCCAGCAGGTCATATACTGAGGATTTCCTTAATATAGCACGCATGATTTAATTAGTTTCGCTACATTAGTAATTGGGTTTTCTCAATAGGAAATCCTCACACATGACCTATTTGCATTCCCTGTTTCCTAGATTTGAACGTGTGCTACTCAGAAGCAAGTAAATACATTAATGTCAATACAATCATATATTCAGGGGCGTAACTACAATAGGTGCAGGGGTTGCAATTGCACCCGGGCCCTGCATCCTAGGGGGCCCAAAAGTCCCTTTGGCCTATAGAAAAAGACTAATACTATTAAAGATTTACAATAATTGGGGGCCCCACTGGAGCTGCCGCATCGGGGCCCCTGGGCCTGACGTTACGCCATTGCATATATTGTACATAGGCAATAAACTCATAAATACTTTAGTGTAAAAAAAAATCAGCAGATAAATAGTACTCTAATTGATAACACTGGGGAACAATTTGAAAAAAATTTTCTGTTGTGTTAGGTTTTTGAGCTGATTTACACTAAAATTGGCATGCTGATTCCAAAAATGTAGTCAGTTTTTTTCTAGCACGTCAAGTTTTTCCTCCACAACTTACCTGCCAGAGAAGCACAATTGCACTGATATCTGTAATAAGACTTGTTATCTGATTACAAAACATGTAATATCTGATTGTAAAAAACATGATAGTGTTAAAAAACATATTTGTCATGCCTATTTCTTATATATTTCATTTTTTGTTCATATTTGTACTATTTAAAAAAACAAACAAAAAAAAACACTTTTTAGGTACAGTAGTTTACATATTTTTGAGAAAACAAACATCCTATAGTTCAAAAACTTGACGTGATAGAGGAAAACTGAGATCATTTCTGGATTCAGCATCCAAAAATTAATTGAGAACAGTTGTCTGACCTAACTCCTAAAAAATTGTGTTCCCCAGTGTAATATAATAGTTGTATACCTACCATAATTTATTAATTAATACAAAAGCCTTTACATACGGTACATAGCTATAAATTACAATTCATCCCTATATCAAATTTGAGAAAAAATAATTTTGGAACAAAACCTGTCACAAGTTAGGGAACGTTTAGAATAACAAACCATATTTTCAGTCTATGTTAGGGCTCATTCAGATAGCAATGTTTTTTTGTCAAGTGTGTTAGTTTTTACAATCAGAATATTATACATTTTTTTTACATGAGCAAAAAATGTGGAGGTTTCTGCAGATTCTCAGCTTTAATTTGAGGGTATTCATATCCTAATTGGAATAAGGGTTTATGAATTACAGCTGTTTAATATTGTCACGTCACCGTCGGACTGGGTGACTGTTATCCCTGCCCCATCCACTAGGCGGCGCTGGATTCTTTTGGCTAGGGGTGCCATGTCCTCATTGGGACCAGCTCATTTGGTTCCTGTCTCTGTCGCTGGGCATCGCCATGTTGTTCCTGTGGGTGATGCTGGTGACAGGTTGGTACCAGTCATGCATCACCATCTGGCCTGTGTGTAGGGGTGGTCATCAGGTTGTGAGCGCTGGCCTATGAGACAGAACCGCACTTTTCAAATACCCTGAGACCTGCCCTGCAAGCCGCCAGATATAGTCTTGGTTTTCCCAGTGATCTAGTTTGTGCTCTGTTATATTTCTTCTGATGTTAGCGTTGTTTTTTGACCCTTCTACTGCCTGATAATTTTGTACCTTTGCTGCCTTCTGAATACATTTTGGATCCTGATTTTTCTACTCCCTGACCTCCTAATCTTTATCCTTCCTTGTGGCCTCCCTGCTCCAGTCTGCTGCTCAACTGTAGGCAGCTACCTCCTGGGCTCTGCTGTAATTCCAGATTTCTGTATAGGGGAAAAGGGTCTCGGAGTTCTTGGGGTGCTGCCTTACCGACTGCTCAGTCTTTGCAGTGGACGGTCGCCACAAATTTGTTATTGCCTCTTTTTCAAGGGACTATAAGCTCTTTAATGGTCTGCAAGGGCTATTCCCTCCTTAATCCATCATCAATAAAAGGTTGAACTTGATGGACCTAGGTCTTTTTTCACCCCATATTACAATGTCATTCTGTAACAATTAAGCAGATAAAAGGCCTGGAGCTGATCCCAAAAGTGGTATAGCTGTTGCTGTGAACCCACAACCTGTGGCCAAAGGCACTCTTAATGGAAGAGTACTGTAAGGCAAACAGCGCAAAAGGGTATTATCCGTATAACTAAAGAACGAAATTGTGCGTAGGGAATTGTGAGTAGGGAACGTGAGCTCCTGCACACCCATAAGTTACAAGCGCCGATGATAATGTGGTGCCCCAGCGGTCTGCTTGACATTAAAGGGATCCTGTCACCCCCAAAACACCTCATAAGCTATTAAAAGATGCCCCTAGAGCATATTCACACTTATCCTACACTCCTTTTAGCTCCTAAATGCATATATTGAAAATGAAGATAAACGTTATTAAACAACCTCATTAGTGATGATAATTAGTGACTATTGTATGCATAGTCACCCAGGCAGGCTCTCCCTCTTCCTAATATCACGCCTCAATAGGCGTGATCTTCAACTCACATTCAAATGCGCGCCTCCCCGCTCTCCTATTCCGGCCGGGGCTGCAGTGTGGGGCTGTATGACGCGAATCGTGTCATTTCCGGCTTCGGGTGACATGGGTACACCCGCGCCGCTCTGTTATGCCTCCAGCACGCATGCGCAGTGCGGGGCTTGAAGCTAACAGAGCGGCGCGGGTGTACCCACGTCACCCGAAGCCGGAAATGACGCGATTCGCGTCATACAGCCGCAAACTGCAGCCCGGCCGGCAGAGGAGAGCGGGGAGGCGCGCATTTGAATGTGAGTTGAAGATCATGCCTATTGAGGCGTGATATTAGGAAGAGGGACAGCCTGCCTGGGTGACTATGCATACAATAGTCACTCATTAACATCACTAATGAGGTAGTTTAATAATGTTTATCTTCATTTTCAATATATGCATTTAGGAGCTAAAAAGGAGTGTAGGATAAGTGTGAATATGCTCTAGGGGCATCTTTTAATAGCTTATGAGGTGTTTTGGGGGTGACAGGATCCCTTTAACCCCTTCATGACCCGGGAATTTTTCGTTTTTCATTTTCGTTTTTTGCTCCCCTGCTTCCAAGAGCCATAACGTTTTTATTTTTCCGTCAATATAGACATATGATGGCTTGTTTTTTGCGGGACGAGTTGTACTTTCATATTCAATAATTTATTTTACCATATAGTGTACAGGGAAATAGAAAATTGCAAAAAAATTGCAATGACACATTTGTTTTTTGGGTATTTTAGTCGCCATGTTCACTATATGGTAAAACCGATGTGACAGGGTGATGTCTCACTTCGGTACGAGTTCGTAGACACTCAACATGTTTACCTTTATTGGTATCTAGGTGGTGAAAAAAAAATTCAGAAGTTTGAAAAAAAACCAAAATGGACTTTTTGTGCCATGTTCTGCGACCCGTAGCGTCCTCATTTTTGGGGATCTGGGGCTGGGTGATGGCTTATTGTTTGCGTTTTGAGCTAACGTTTCTAATGATACCCTTTTTGGGGGGATCCGCAGTTTTGATCGCTTGTTATTGCATTTTATAGCAATAACGCGGCGACCAAAAAAAAAAAACTAATTTTGGCGTTTGGACCATTTTTTCCGTTACGGAGTTCACGGCTCTCATTAACGGATTTAATAGGATGATAGATCGGGCGATTCTGAACGCGGCGATACCAAACATGTATTTTTTTTTTTTATACTTTTATTGTGATTGGGGGAAAAGTGGGGTGATTTGAACTTTTATATTTTTTTTCTTTTTTACAGGTTTTTAAAAACTTTATTTTTTCATTCATTCTTATTTTTACACTGCCTCTTTAAGAGGCACCTTGCTGCACAGTCCGATCGCTTCTGGGAGATACAGATGAGTTGCAGCTCATCTGTATCTCCCAGAATCGTGGACCTGTTGTGGTTGGCAGCGCCTGCCAACCACAGCAGGAAACTGCACTGTGGCAGCATCCGGGGTCTAGCCAGGACCCCGGGCTGTCACGTGAGCGCCGGAGATCCCGCGATACTATCGCGGGATCTCCGGAGCAGGCGGGGAACAGAGCGTTCCCCGCCACAGTCGCCTTGGATCCCGCTGTCAGTGATTGATGGCGGGATCCAAGTGGTAGGGAACTCCCGGAACAACTGCTGTGAAGGCAGCCATACTAGGTACAGGGGACACAGCCGGTTGCCCAACGAAGGCCTGTGGCTGCTGGATTGGGGCTCTGTGCGCAGAGGTGTGTGCAGGAAGGAGGAGAACAGGCAGTGCTGGGGAAGACAGGCCTGAGAGGACAGGGACATGAGAGGGGTGTACTGGACAAGCCATACTGGTTGCTAAGGACCACCCGAACTGCCACTGTAATTGAGCTGTAACCTGTGTTGCATGCCATAGACCTGGTGAAGCGCCCATGAGAGGCGTGAAACGGTCCGTCGTTTCTCATCCTCTCCCCTGCACCCCCTAACAATGCATCTGCTGTGCCTGCTGTAAATATGCTGGTGCTTTAATAAAGGATTCCTCTGGAGATCGGTGAGTGTTGCCGCTATTACTTCATTAAGCAAAGAACTCAGTAAACCAAGTTTGGAACTCAGCATTGTGTGAGACTGTTTATTTCCCCACCTGAGGAGTGGTAGACTGCAACGCTGTGCAGGCAGCAGGAGTCTGCTTTTAGGGTGCCCCAATCTCGCCCTGCGGCCAGCCCAGCCCCGTTGGCTCTCCAAGAACTCTAATGCCCCTAAATCAGGATGCTCTGGGAACCCCGCTCCACCCATGGGGAGTGACACCATCCTAGCTGCCATTCCACCATTCCCAGAGGTCCCGGCCTACAGCAGCAGCTACTAACAGCCGCATACCATGGGTATGACAACCACCTCCACCAATCCCCTTACTCCAAAGACTCTTTACTACTAAACTCCCCTTGCCTTTTTATTGACTGCCTATCCAGGTGGCCACAGACTGGGTCACACCACCGTGACAGCCCCCAGACGCTCGAGGATGTCGAGAGAGAGAGAGGCCCAGCTCTGAGTTCCCCACGGCCCCCACTGGGGCGAGTTAATAGCAGTAGATAAAAACAAAAGCGGGTAAATGGAAAAAAGATCCACCTCAGAGGGATCCTGAACTTTTGTGCAAATAGTCCTCCTACTCTATATGATTTTTTCTGTATTTATTGAGTCACATTGAGTGTTGTTTGTTTTTTATGACTCAATAAATACTGAAAAAATCATATGGAGGAAGACTAATTGCGTAAAAATTCAGGATTCCTTTGAGATGAAAAACCATAAAGATTGGATCTTTTTTCCATTTACCCAATTTACACCTATGCAGATCCAGGCCATATCAACAAATAGGCATCCACAGTGAGCAGCACACTGCATAGATCGTAAGGATGCCAGGAGAAAAGAGGTATCCAACTTTTGATTCTGCTTGAATCTCAAGGAAGGCTAGCTCTCCATTCATGGCAGGTGAGTAGATATATATATATATATATATATATATATATATATATATATATATATACTGAATAGAAAACATTTTGTGCATAAAAATAAATGTAGACCATAAAGCCTGAAAGTTAATTTCCTTATTTATATTTGACCACAACGTCTAGGCTTAAGTGAAGTCTTGCCTTCGGTATTTGACTACATAGTCTAGGCTTTGAGACTTGACTGGTATAGTCTGATCTTTGATATTTGACGACGTGCTCTAGGCTTAGGATCTTCTTTTTGTAGGTAATACAAGCTCAGGCCTTATCAAGGTTCCAAACACCCAGGTACTTTCTCAGCAGGGTGACTATCACTTTGTCCTCCTGCTTGCACATCTGTTTCCTTCTCCGATTTGGCTCCATCTCCACCCCTTCTCAGATGTTTTGAGTTGTTTATTTTGTTGCTGCGCCACAACTACAAGCTGACCTGGTGTCTCTCTGAATCTCTTCCCTCTAGGAAATATTGTTGTTGTTAACACTATTTCTAAGTTGTCTGACTGTGAGCACATTGCTTGACAAAGACGGGTCACCGAAACGTTGCCATGGATCATTAAATATTAGAAAAATTTCCATACAATCTGTAAAAAATCGTCCCCCAAACCCACTAAATCTCAAGCATACAATATTAAACAAGAGGACAAGAAGAAGATAGCATGCATATGTCTTTTTAATTGATTAATAATCTCAGGCTGATACATATAATGTGAATGAAAAGTGTGATGCATGGACATGCACAGTAGACCAAAGATGGTATAGATCACATTAGGGCACATGTAAATAGACACAAGGAAGTCATTTCAAAATTGAAATTACAGCGGTCAGGTATACAGATATCTGGATGCAAGTTTCACATACATAGATATACAATCTACACAAGAAATAAAGTGCATGTGCATAACCTCACAATACCATGCATGGAAAATGCCCCAGATCAATCTAAAACTTCAAACCATATGACCCTGTGGTACTGGGCCATACCAGTACACCTTGTGTCAAAGAATGATTACTCCTTATGAGGGGATTAAGCCCATTACCAAAATGGAAAATTGCACAATGCCTGAAGCAGCAAGAGGATCCCCCAGTTTAAATCCCCAATGTACGTTTCTTATGGAGTAACAAGCTTCATCCGCCCTTGGTGAAGCTTGTTACTCCATAAGTAGAAACGTACATTGGGGATTTAAAACGGGGTATCCTCTTGCTGCTTCGGGCATTGTACAATTTTCCATTTTGGTTATGGGCTTAATCCCCTCATAAGGAGTTTTCCATGCATCCGTGAATGGTATCATAATAAAAGTAAAAATGCAGGAACCAATGAAGCTGAATTAAGCATGAACAATTTTGATTTGAGAAAGAAAAGCATGTTTGTACCCCCAAATTGTTCCGTAGTGATAGAAGCATTAATTAAGGGAGTCACCTGTGATATTGAACTATTACGATCTAATGGGATAGATAAATTCACTAGGCCAAATGTAAAGAAAAGAGGAGCTTGAGGTATTAAATGATCTTGTCTATGATGACTCAATAGTCATTAAAAAAGCAGACAAAGATGGGGCTTTAGTCATTATGGACAAAGATAAATATGTAGGAAAAATTATGTGACAAATTGGTGAGAGGGATGAGTACAGGAGATTGCATTATGACCCAAATTTTCAGATTATCAGGGGAATCAGGAATATTGTTGAACCAGCTTTGGAACAAGGGTTGATTGATAAAGAGACTTACGATTTTCTGTTACACATTGTTCTTACGATGCCTGTAATATACATACTGCCAAAAGTGCATAAATCCTTGGAGGATCCTCCGGGATGCCCCATTGTGGCTGGGATTGTTTCGGTGCTCAGCCACATTGGGGTGTACTTGGATAAGATCCTCAATCCATTGGTACAGAAGTCTAGGTCATATGTAAAAGACACTACTGATTTCCTTGTGAAGATTAAAGAACTAGTGTTGGGTGAACAAAACTGGTTGGTGTCATTTGATGTGACTTCACTGTATACATCAATTGTACATAGTGAAGGTCTCATGGCAGTGAAAGAAAGTTTGATTACAACCAACCTCTCTAATAATGCTATAGAGATTATAATGTCCTTGTTGGAACTAGTGTAGACTAAATACTACTTTATGTTTAGTGATGAGTTCTATGAACAATTGAGGGGGACGGCTATGGGTGCCAGCATGGCACCATCTTATGTGAATCTGATGATGGCATCCATGGAAGAGAGGTTCATCTATGTATCGCCCCATTTCCCCAAAGTGGGGTGATGTTGGCAGTACATTGATGATATATTTTTGACATGGACTGGGACAAAAGATGAGTGGACCCGTTGAAGAGTAACACACTTGAAACGGAGCGCCTGTAGTCCCCCTCCGCCTCTCCTCCCTCCCCGCACCACTGTAACCCCATTCCTGGATAGAATAATAAAGAGCACTGTGAAGAACTCAGATGGGTGAGTGCCGTCATTGTTTCTCTTTTTATACCAAAAGATGAATTGTATCATTTTTATAACTATGTGAATATGATTAATGGAACTATAAAATTCAGATGGAATGCTCAAGAGATGAGCTACATTTTTTGGATGTGTTGATCAGGAGAAGTGGAGAGAGGTTGGACACTGAATTATTTTGTAAAAAACAGATAGAAACAATCTCCTCCATTACTCAAGTCATCATCCACAAAAATATGGGATGCTATTCCTTACAGTCAATACCTGCTTTTAAAAAGGCTTGTGAGTAATGAGGAAAAGTTAGCAGGGACAATTCATGATATGAGTAAGAAATTGTTGAAGAGAGGATACCCTAATACAATTCTGAATAAACAGAGGAAAAGGATGGAAGCTGTAGAGATGAAGGATCTATTTGAGAGTAGGAAAATGGATGATGTCACTAGAGTACCTTTTGTAAAATTAGAGATGATGTGGATCTATGAGTTAGGCACACTCAAACCAACGGGATTGAATGTTGATTTTAAGGTACATACTATTTGTTAAACTACATCAGTGACATCAACAGTTCTTAACTCTGATTCTTAGATATGTATGCGCTATTGATTAATTGATATATGTTTATATCTGGACCTTATTTTAATTGCACCTTTTTTATTGTATTTTATCAGATACTTCATGATGTGAAGAGAATGACCACATATTTATGAAGGGTACACAATGAAATCAGTTAAGATTTACACTATAATTATGAAGTTACTCTGTAATTGAGTTTTTATCCATGTCCCTGCAGTTATTGATGGACAGCTGTCAGTTATGAGTGCTTTAATTGAATGTGTTCTGCACTTTGGTGACCTCTAGTGGACGAAGGAGACCAGTGTCGGTTAATACTGTATGGGGTGACCGAAGGTTGTTGGTCATTTCCAGTTAAAACTGTCACACAGAAAAAGTTACACCGTTCTCAGGTGGATCTGATACAGGTGGCCGCCACCGGTATAAATCCATGTCTAGAAATATCTCCAGTGCATTTGTAATGTATGCTGTGGGCAGCTTGCCCATAGTGCAAATGGTGGCGGTGTATTGAATGTCCAATGCGCATGCTCAGGTGCTCTGCGGGATGTGGCTAAAGTAGATGCGCATTACGGACATACGTAGTGCGAAGTAAACAACACCGACCGCAGAAAGAGAATGGCGGAGACGATTACTGTAATCTTTTACTGTAAAGTAATATTTTTTTCTCTAAACTATACAGTTAATAAGTACCTTCATAAGATTGTGGCATTATCAGGCTATGAATGTAAGCATAAGCATTGTTTTACTGCACTTTTATAAGCCCCTTATCCAGAATCCAGGATTCTGGTATTCTGCACATAATTCCTATGGAATAGTTTGTACACTTGAATTGTCACTATGATTGATCTGTGAAAAAGAAAAAAAGGACTAATTGTCTGATTGGTAACACATTTTGTAACACTGTTTATAACTTGTCTGACTGAGCACATTGCTTGACAAAGACGGATCATCGTCGAAACGTTGCCATGGATCAATACAATATCCACATATTCACTTTGATTTTGGGAGTGCTGCCTATTTTTTCATTTATTATAGTGTGGGGGTTTGGACATTGCCCTTTCAGGTTTTGCACCCGTATATTGGTTTGGTAGTGCTGCCCAGTTTTTTTGATATATATATATGTATATGTAAAGATAACCGCACTTAGAGGCAGCGCCGCACTTATCTCTTAAGATTCTTCTTCTTTTCCTGTTCACAGGTGATTTATCAAATAGTAACAAAAGCAGTTTTCTTGCACTGCTTGTGGGCAGATGATGTATGACAATGGCAAAGTTTTAAGGTGGTTTATTCAATCAACGCGTTTCCAAACCTCTGGTTTTCTCATCAGGATCACAAACAACAAAGTATTAGCATATTACACAAATTTAAATGTAAGCAGCAGGAATAGGGCACCGGAGCGTATCAGCTCCCGGGAGGGGCAGCACAATAGAGGAGATAACGGACCAAACACACGGTGGTGCCAGCCAGGCAGCACAACATAAGAGTACAATTTTGAAGAGAAGGCAGCACTCACCGCTGTAGTTTTTCGTGCAGTTTATTGCAGACGGCACATTGCTAGATGCAGGGTGACCCGTAGAAGCGCATTGTAGCGCGAAACGGTGCCGTCGTCTCCTCTGCACCCCCTCCCCTCCCTGCATCTAGCAATGTGCCGTCTGCAATAAATTATTACACAAATTTAAATTGCAAACATTTTTAAAAAAGGACGCTAAAAGAAACACGTATTCACTTGAACCTCAGAGTTGTCAAAAATCAATAAAGCTCATTGGAAGCAAAAACAATAATTTCAAGCTGAATAGAAAAACGTTTTGTACATAAAAATAAATGTACACCATAAAGCATGAAAGTTGATTTCCTTATTTATATTTGACCAAAACTTCTAGGCTTAAGGAATTGACTGGTGAAGTCTTGCCTTCGGTATTTGATCACATAGTCTAGGTTTTGAAACTTGACTGGTTTAGTCTGATCTTCAGTATCTGAACAAGTAGTCTAGGCTTAGGGTGCTTTCATATCACGATTTTGTTGGATCCGTGGCTGTCCGTTGTAAAATCAGGGTTCCAAGCTCCCCGGGTACTTTCTCAGCAGGGTGACTATCACTTTGTCCTCCTGCTTGCACATCTGTTTCCTAAATATAGACCATAAAGCCTAAAAGTTGATTTCCTTATATATATTTGACCACAACTTCTAGGCTTAAGTGAAGTCTTGCTTTCGGTATTTGACTACATAGTCTCTAGGCTTTGAAACTTGACTGGTATAGTCTGATCTTTGGTATTTTTGTAGGTAATACAAGCTCAGGCCTTATCAGGGTTCCAATCTCCCCAGGTACTTTCTCAGCAGGGTGACTATCACTTTGTCCTCCTGTTTGCACATCTGTTTCTTCTCAGATTTGGCTCCATCTCCACCCCTTCTCAGATGTTTTGAGTTGTTTATTTTGTTGCTACCCCACAACTACAAGCTGACCTGGTGTCTCACTGAATCTCTTCCCTCTAGGAAATATTATTGTTGTTAATCATTTCTGAGTGATTCCTTTGACCAGTAGATGGTAATATTCTCCCACAGACACTTCTAAATCTAACTGCATGCGCCTGCTACTGTTCCAAGAAAGAGTCACTCCATTTCTTGACGGTCTTCAGAGATAGGCCTTAGGTGGCTAGTATCTGATCACATTCCTGCGCCTTTTACACTATCTGATGTCAGATAAACTCATCATGTGCAAATCTTGTAGGCACCTGTATTGGCGCACTTGGTTCTGTGATGTTCCTCCAGGTAGCGATCCAACATGGACATTGGAAACTTCAGCAGCCTCATGTGAAAGTTCTGCTTTGGGTTCGCTGTCTTCTGCTTGGAGATAGAAATACACCTCCTGAGGTGCTTTAGGAACAATGTACCACCCCTCTTTATGTTCAGCAGCTCCCCCTCACAGTATTTCGCTGCTCCTGTGAACTCTCAACTTCTGGTTCTTCTGTTTCAGACACAGAAGGGCAAAGCATGTTTCAATGTAATTCCTGACCATGGGCTCCCTTTTCTCCTTCGGGATGCACTTCGTACACCAGCTTGTCGGTGTTTGTAGCCAATATAGATGCTCTCAGACCCAAGTGGATGTTTTTATCCTGATGTAATCTTCCTCTAGATTGAGCTCAGAGTAGTTTATCAGCCAAATAACAGGGCGCACAATGTGTACTTGGTAGTGTCTTACACCTGATTATTATGCACCTACACCAATTCTCAAATGAACTTTTGTCCTCTCATCTTTCAATTGTCTTACTCTTAACCTCTGGAGTAGTGTCATGTTGAAGTGTCTGCAGGCCCCATTCCCATTAGGGTGATAGGGCATAGTATGACCCTCCCCTGGAAATATACCCCTTAATGAGAGTGAATTCTTTTTCGTACCCATACACATTAATTAATTGGCAAATGTCTCAAACCACTGATTCAGCCATCTGGCACCCAGGTTGGTGTCATAGCTGCAAACTTTGTGAATATATCATTATCATCAGACTATATTCAGAGCCATTATGAGATGACCTGATCATCAGATAGTCAATCTGATCACCTGAGTGGGTGTCCTTTGTTCAGAAGGCTTGGGCGTCCACACTGATGGCATGCTCGACAGACATACTTCACCACTAAACGTAGTTGGGGCCTGTACTAAAGATGCTGTAGTCACTGGAAGATCCTCTCCACCCCCAAATGTTCACCCCTATCTTGAGCCTCCTTGGTGAAGCACAAAATCATTCCCTCTGGTATCACAGCTTGCCAGGTGATTCTGAACTCTTAGGGCAACTGGATCCACCGGTAGATTAATCCATTCTTAATAATGAGCCATTCCCACTGGCTGAGTATCTGCAAGGCACCAGTCTACACTGCTCCTCTTTCCTCCCTGCTAAGCTTCTGTCCTAAGGTCACCCACTTCTGCGGCTCAGACAGTCCTAGGTTAAACTGCTGTAGCTGCACCCATTCATCTCTTGGATGCCCCAGGACTTGGGGTATGTGTAGTTCTCCTCCTGCTTTATGTCCGTGGCACAGCACTTGAGTCACGTCCTCTTCCAACTGTTCATCCACATTTCAAGTCATTCATTCTAGGGTTACTCTGGACAGTGCATCTGCATGTGTTTTAGGCTTCTGACTTGTAGGATATGTTGTTTAGGTATTTGGACATTCTTTCAACCGACACCTGCTCCAGCGCCCCCAGTTTTGCAGTCTCTAGGTAGATGAAGGGGTTACTATCACTGAGCATATACCGTATTTTTCGCTTTATGAGACGCACCTGATTATAAGACGCACCCACAATTTTGGTTAAGGAAAAGAGAAAAAAATTTTTTAATGTTAAATGGAGTTCGTCTTATAATGCCAGTGTCCGTTTTACAGATCATAAACAAGTTCCTCATCCTGGTACATGAAACACCCATACTGGTATATATGTCCTCCATGCTGGCACACTGCCCCCTATGCTGGCACACTGCCTCTCAAGCAGGGGCGTATCTAGGGGGGTGCAGCCGGACCTTTTGCCCCGGGCGCAACTCAGCGGGGGGCGCTGGTGGCAACCCCCTTCCCGCTCCTCAACCAGGGCTGCAATAGGGGCGCCCCTGGGTGGCACAGACACTGTCCCCTGGCTGGCACAGACACTTGTCTCCTAGCTGACACAGACTCTGTCCCCTGGCTGGCACAGACACTGTCCCCTGGCTGGCACAGACACTGTGTCCCCTGGCTGGCACAGACACTGTGTCCCCTGGCTGGCACAGACACTGTGTCCCCTGGCTGGCACAGACACTGTCCCCTGGCTGGCACAGACACTTGTCTCCTAGCTGGCACAGATGCTGTCCCCTGGCTGGCACAGACAATGTCCCCTGGCTGGCACAGACACTGTCCCCTGGCTGGCACAGACGCTGTCCCCTGGCTGGCACAGACACTGTCCCCTGGCTGGCACAGACACTTGTCTCCTAGCTGACACAGACTCTGTCCCCTGGCTGGCACAGACACTGTCCCCTGGCTGGCACAGACACTGTGTCCCCTGGCTGGCACAGACACTGTGTCCCTGGCTGGCACAGACACTGTCCCCTGGCTGGCACAGACACTTGTCTCCTAGCTGGCACAGACGCTGTCCCCTGGCTGGCACAGACATTGTCCCCTGGCTGGCACAGACGCTGTCCCCTGGCTGGCACAGACACTTGTCTCCTAGCTGACACAGACACTGTCCCCTGGCTGGCACAGACACTGTGTCCCCTGGCTGGCACAGACACTGTGTCCCCTGGCTGGCACAGACACTGTGTCCCCTGGCTGGCACAGACACTGTGTCCCCTGGCTGGCACAGACACTGTGTCCCCTTGCTGGCACAGACACTGTGTCCCGTGGGTGGCACAGACACTGTCCCCTGGCTGGCACAGACACTTGTCTCCTAGCTGGCACAGACGCTGTCCCCTGGCTGGCACAGACACTGTCCCCTGGCTGGCACAGATGCTGTCCCCTGGCTGGCACAGACACTGTCCCCTGGCTGGCACAGACACTGTCCCCTGGCTGGCACAGACACTTGTCTCCTAGCTGACAGAGACACTGTCCCCTGGCTGGCACAGACACTGTTCCCTGGCTGGCACAGACACTGTCCCCTGGCTGGCACAGACACTGCCTCCACCCTGGCACACTCTTTAAAAAAAAAAAAACTGACATACTCACCTCGCTCCATATCGCTCCCTGTGCTGCAGCTATCCATCCCTGCTGTCTGCGACGGCCTCTGGTCCTGTGAGCGGCGCACGGTGATGACGTCACTCTGCAGCGACGCTCACAAGTCCGGAAGTCGGCACAGCACACACACCGGGGATGGCGCCGGCTGCAGGGAACGGTGGCGCGAGGTGAGTATCACATCGCCGCAATAGTCAGTGCTTTCCACGCAATGAAAGCGTGGAAAGCACTGACTATACACAGACAGCAGCTGCGACCCGCTCCTGTGATATGTGCTGCTCCCGCTGGTGATTGACAGCGGGAAGCAGTGCATATTTCAGGAGATAATGAGCGGCCCCACGTGACCACGGGACCACAGCTGTAGCCTCCTCCAGCCTCCCTACAGTCCCCGGACACCGCTCCACAGCTTCCCCTGCCTCCCCTAGAGCACAACCTAGAAGTTTCGCATTATAAGACGCACCCCCCACTTTCCGCCAAAATTTTGGGGAACAAAAGTGCGTCTTGTAATGCGAAAAATACGGTAATCTTATTATTTTGGAGTTTGAATGGCATAGAAGGAGTGCATTTTGCTCACAGGTCAAACACTTAGTAAATGAGATTTAATGTTGATAAATATAGAGTAATGCACCTAGGACAGAATAATCCTATTACTCCATGTACATTAAAGGGAACCTGACCCCTCCAAATCACCCCCAACCCTATTAATACCTGTCCCTGCACCATGACAGATCATTATTAGTGCTCCTTTTCTGTAAAAAAAGCGTTCTGTAACATTGGAATAATCATCAATATACAGTTACAAATCTGAGACTTCTTGTCCCTGAATAAGTCTCACAGGGCGTCCCCTGTGAGACTCTAAGACCTCCCTAGGTGCTCATTTTCACGCCCTGAAAGATCCACCCTCTCTCTCTGTCTGTGCTGCTGTGATGTGCAGCTGAAGGCAGGACTAATGATTTGCATTCTGTGAGTGATAGAGAGAGGGGAGGGCAAAGCCTGCACAAGCAGAGCACACAGACAGAGAGAGGGTGGATCCTGGAGCCTGCAAAACAACACGCCCTAAGGGCTAAAGAATATAGCCCCTGCTAATTATAATCCCTAATGAGTGAGTATTAAAACGTTTTTATGCACTTTCACAGGATGCTTTTAGGAGACAAAAGAAGTGTGAGATTAGTGATAGGATGCTGCAGGGACATGTTTTGGTAGCTTAGGAGGCGTTCTGGAGGTGACAGGATCCCTTTAAATGGAAGTAAACTCAAGACTAAAGAACAGAAGAAGGACTTGGTTATTCTGGCTACAAGTAAGATGAGCAGCAGTACTCAATATCTAGCAGCAGACTTAAAAGCAAACAAGATTTTAGGGTGTATAAAAAGAGAAATATAATCCCGGGATCCCAATGTATTGTTACTCGCTATAAATCACTTGTAAGGCCAAATCTACAATATGGGATCCAGTTTTGGGCTCCACATTTTAAAATTGAAATTCAGAAGTTAGAGCCAGTTCAAAGATGGGCAACTAGATTATTACATGGAATGGAATGCTTTATCAAGAGCTATAAGGCTGCATTACGCTATATGGAGTGTTACGAGGCTGCATTATACTATATGGAGGGATATGAGGCTGTATTATACTGTATAGAGGGCTATGAGGCTGCAAAATACTATTTCGAGGACTGTGAGGCTGCATTAAACTATATGAAGGGCTGCAACGCTGCATGATACTATATGGAGGACTGTCATGCTGCATTATACTACATGGAGGACTATGAGGCTGCATTATACTGTTTTGAGGGTTGTGAGGCTGCGTTATACTATATGGAGGGCTGTGAGGCTGCATTATACTATATGGAGGGCTGTGAGGCTGCACTATACTATATGGAAAAATATGAGGCAGCATTATCTATATGGAGAGATATTAGGTTGCATAATTCTATGTGGAAGGATATGAGACTGCATTATACTATAGGGTCATTCCATGTCAAGTGATCCAAAAATGAATATTTTTTTTCCCTGACGTCCTCAGATTTTTTTTATTTTTTTTCTATATGAAGAACAACTTTAGTTAATTACAAAAAAAAAGTTTTGAATTTTTTTCTTTATCAGTTAATTTTTTACAGATTTTTAAAGTTTTAAAAAAGTGCAAATTTTTGCCTGGTATGGCTTTACATTTTCTATCATATCTCGGGCTAGAAATAAGATAGAGAAACGAAATAAACACCAATCTACTCAGAACTGTGCAGGCTTTCACCAGATATGTCACAAGAGGATCTTTGTTAATATTTTACCCATGTGATCGCAAGCGCAAAACTTTAAAACGCATTTCCGAAAAATCGGCGCGCTTTAAATATTTTAAAAACTGCCCATGTGTCTGCTATGCTCTTAGCCACATCTGTACCAAATTTCAAGTTGGGATCGCAATGGGATCATATTTTAAAATATTTTAATATTAATAGCGTCAATGGGTCATTCTATATCAAGTGATCTAAATATGAATATTTTTTTTTACCTGACGTCTTTAGATTTTTTTAATTCTTTTTCTTTATGAAGTACAACTTTAGTTAATTACAAATTAAAAGTTTAGAACTTTTTTCTTCATCAGTTAATTTTTTACAGATTTTTAAAGTTTAAAAAAAGGGTGAATTTTGGCCTGGTATGACTTTACATTTTTTTTATCTCAGGCTAGAAATAAGATAATGAAGTGGGAGAGGCATCATTTTACTCAGAACGGTAACAGCTTTCATTTGATATGTTACAAGACTGTTTCTTTATATCAAATTCAAAGTATTGACGGGCAATTGTGAAAAAATGACTGATTGTGTTCTTGGTTATATTTGTGCAGAGATTCAACTTGGGACCTGTCAAATTTATATATTTTTTATTTTATGGTTATATGAGTTATCACAACTTATTGAATAAAACATTTATATGCAACAAAAAAGAAACACAAAAAACAAATCCCATAAGTGCCAGGATAAATACATCTTAATCATCAGAACACAACGCTCAGCATTTTCAACTTGAATGTATTGAACAAACCAAAAGAAGAAAGGTGATCATATCCTCAAGTTTGATTAAACAAGATTAAAAGAACCAAAAATGTTAACCCCTATTTATACATATAAATTTGTTTTCTATTCTATCACTAAACATGTGATTTATGAAGTGTTTAATAACAATAGTACAGTAGTTAAATCATCGTTCTATAAATTATGAACTAATCAAACAATTAATAGTATGTTTTTAAAGTGGCATGTTATCAATTTGTCCCTTCTAGTGGGTGAAATGTAATCTTGTCCATAAACGCTTACTAGCAATCGCCATTTCCTTGTGTGTCAAAGAGTATGTCCGGCCTGTCACGGTGTTAGGCTCCGCCTGAGTTAATATCTGATTTTTGTGCACTTTTAAAATGTCTGGCTTTCTTGGATACACAAAGGATGGCGCTGGACCAGAAGGATGCAATAAAGTCAATTCTACTTCTTCATTTTCACAATCTTTGGAGAGTATAGTAGCCAGCCACCAGCACCAATCATATTCATATTTTTTTCAAAAGGATTGCAACAGTGTCTATGATAAAATGCTGTTTCTTGAGAAGTAGCAGCCATTGCTGTGTGGGAAAAATACAGTTAATATTAAGTAAGGAAGATAGGTAATAAAAATAAAGATTTACAGTACACTTGAGATAGAACTGTATTACTATAAAGTGAGTTTTAGGGCTAGTGCGCACAGTTTTTTCTGTCTGCAGATACACGCTGCAGTTTTGGCAGCTTGTTTTTCTAACAAGTTTTTACCACATATGCGTTAGTTTTTTTAATCGCTAGTGAAAAAAATGGCAGCTTTTTTTATATAAATGATAAATGCTGCGTTTATTGCAGCAATTAAAAAGTAGTTCAAGCAGTGATTTACTCACTCTTGAGTGTTTCCAAAAACACTGCATGTGGTGAACCCCATAGAAATCAATGGGGCTGTTTTTCTGAATGATGATCCCTAAGAATAGCACTGTGTGTATTGGCCCTTAACAATAAAAGCATTAAACTATTAATATATTTACTCACCCATATTTTAGTACACAGCCTTGATGGCTTTGTACAGACTATTGTTTGTTCAGGAGTGAAGATGTCCAGACATGTCAGGACATGAAAGGTCTGAACGAGCTGTCTTACTTCCTGAATGCAGTGGGTAGACACTTAACATGATTGACAGAGCTGCTGGCCTATCATCTGCTCTGCATTCACTGTCCATCCCTGTGCTTTCTCAGATTGAGCCCTAACAAAGCTTTTTCCTATATGTCCTCTCCTGCTTCTAAGCTGTAACATATCAAAATAATACAGTAATGTCTAAAAATAATGGATTTGATAAATATAGACCCCACGCTTTTAGACCACAGGTTGAACAGATCTGAATTCAAGATTTTTGAATTGACTCTATAATAGTTAAATATTTTAAAATATGATCCCATCACGATCCCAACTTGAAATTTGGTACAGATGTGGCTAAGAGCATAAAAGACACATGGGCAGTTTTGGAAAATTTTTATTAAAACGTTTTTTCGGAAATGCGTTTCAAAATGTTGCGTTTGCGTTCGCAGAGGTAAAAAATTAAAATTAACAAATATACTCTTGTGACATATCTGGTGAAAGCCTGGACAGTTCTGAGTAGAATGGTGTTTATTTTGTTTCTCTATCTTATTTGTAGCCCAAGATAAAAAAAATGTAAAGTCATACCAGGCCAAAATTCACACTTTTTTTAAACTTTAAAAATCTGTAAAAAATTAACTGATGGAGAAAAAAATTCTAAACTTTTAATTTGTAATTAACTAAAGTAGTACTTCATAAAGGAAAAAAAATAAAAAAAATCTAAAGACGTCAGGTAAAAAAAAATATTCATATTTAGATCACTTGATATGGAATGACCCATTGACGCTATTAATAGTAAAATATTTTAAAATATGATCCCATCGCGATCCCAACTTGAAATTTGGTACAGATGTGGCTAAGAGCATAGCAGACACATGGGCAGTTTTTGAAATATTTAAAGCGCGCCGATTTTTCGGAAATGCGTTTTAAAGTTTTGCGCTTGCGATCACATGGGTAAAATATTAACAAAGATCCTCTTGTAACATATTTGGTGAAAGCCTTTATAGTTCTGAGTAGAATGGTGTTTATTTTGTCTCTCTATCTTATTCCTAGCCTTAGTTATGAGGAAGAAACGTAAAGGCAGGCAACAGCGAAATTCGCACTTTTTCCGAACTTTGAAAATCATTTTTAAAAAAATAAATTTTTTAAAAAAATTTTCTCTTCACATTTTGCATTGTCTGACATGCTATTATCAAATAACAAAATCTCATAAGAATTAAAAATATAGAGGTAATAATCATTGGTTCACTTGACATGGAATGACCCTATATGGCGGGATGTGAGGCTGTATTATACTGTATAGAGGGCTATGAGGCTGCATTATACTATATGGAGGGCATATACAATATATATATATATATATATATATATATATATATATATATATAGGTCGCAATACAATAGTATTATGACCAGGCGTAGGTAAGTATGGCTGCTTTTTTTTTATGTTCACCTGAATATCAACATAATACATTTGAATGAGAAATATTGTTGCTCCTTGTGAAACCATAGCCACTGAAGCTATAAGTCAGAAGGGATAAATAAGTAGACATATGTCTTGTGGTAGACCATGAAGCATCCATAGATAAATCAGCAGCTTTAAATTCAATTAAACAAGCTAATGACCCACAGAAGCAGAGAGGACTCATTGGTGACTTCAAATGTGAGCTAAGTTAACAACATAAGATTATTAAACAAGCACAGAATATCTAATGGAAATGTAATGAAGACATATAACGTACATTCAACATCTCCCTTAGGAAAGACGTATCTAGAAAAATCAAATTAATCTGATGTAATTGCCGTGCGCAATACTGGCTAATAAAAATGAAAAGAGCTGCAAATTTCAAGGAAAACTGTAAATTTTCCATATTACTTACACGCAAGGATTGTCATCAATACACTACAGATTGTAAGAAGCTTGCAGAAAAGGAGAGTGGAGTTTAGATGCTCATAAAATGGCAGTATTTAATTAAAGACATACATAAGAATATTAGAAACATACAAAAAAACATAGTCAAAAGATAATGGATATGATGAACAAAGAACAGAAGAAAAATGAATGCACCAATGAATGATAAAAATGGTAAATGGTAAAAATATCTGTGGTACATGTGATTGTATCCTCATGCACCCAGCTCTTCTACTAATCTGATGTATTTTTCCTGCTGAAAAATATCTGTGGTACATGTTGTTGTATTCTCATTCACCCAGCTTTCCTCCAGAACTGATCTATTTTTCATACTGCAGAATATCCCATTGGCCAGGGTCACACCAGCGTTTTGCCAACTTTTAGCGGACCTAAAACTAAGCATTTAGCGGAGGTCTGCTAAAAGCTGGCAAAATGCTGGTGTGACTCTGGCCATTGTGTTATGAATGTAACCATCCATTCCACTGCCCTCCCACATATCTCTGTTTATGACTCTTTGGTTAATCTGCCTTTGAGCCACCATTTGGCTCAGCCTGGATTAGTAATGGGTTAATGGAGTCCAGTTCCCTCCCTCTTGTTCCACACCTGAATTCACTTTTTTGAGCATATCTGTAGCTGCTACAAGTCTGCTTCAGACATGTCTGCTTTTGTATACAAGTAGTGGGATAAGGATCCCAGGATTAACCCCACTACTTGTCTGCTGACATCCTATCGAACCAGGTGAGAGGTGGGGACTTTTTGGCTGTGGTGGTATGGGTATATTTTACACTGTCATTGTGCAGTAATTATGTAATGCTTATGCCCTATACTCCCTGCCGTGGGTTCCCACCTCTTAGATTAATGACTGATGTACTACACTGATGCACTGTATTGAATACGTGTTAAATACTTATTTTAGTTATTAACCCTTTGGATGCTGGCCCTATATGTAAATCTCCTGGCCTTACTTGTATACAGTGTATATTTTTGTACCATATCAATTGTTTTTCCACTTGCAGACCATGCTGTCATTTCATATCCTGCACTAATTATGTCACACTGTCTGGTTTTATGAAATGTATGTAATAAATTTATAAGCATCTAGCTCCACTCTTGTGCTTTTTATGTCTGCTTTTGTGTCTCAAATAAGTGTCAAGAAATGAAATAGACCAGAAATTGACCAGAATTTACTGGATTTGACTGGAAGGTAATGGGATAGAAAGCCACTGAAAACAATCTGTATAATTCTTTTCACTATCAATTTTTGCTATGTCTTTTATTTCATTGTTTGTTTTCCTATGTGCTTTTGCCACCCACATTCACCACCCCATCCCCCCTCCATCACCACTCATTCACATCAGCTCCTCTCTCCTTCCCTACCCTATGTACAGCCCCATGCTATCTTCAGTTTACTGAAGAATCTCAGTCCATCATATTACAAAGTTTTGCATCATAATCCATGTCACAAATCCAAAAAACTATCTGCTCTTTCTCTTTTTGCTGCTGTTCCTGCCAGGTTATATCTCTCCCAACATTGGTCCACTCACTGCCAACTTCAACCCCTCCCCCACCTCACATAGAAACCCTACTAACCTTATTAACATTACCTGCACACCTTCATCTCCCTCTTTTAACTGCACGCTCTGGAACCCACGGTCTGTATGTGTGGCACTCTGCCCTTACAGGTAACCACAAAACCACCTAAGGCATGGAGGGATTTCCACAACAGGTACCCTTACACACACAACACCTTTCACCCCAGGCAGATAGGGGGAGCTCCACTTGCTGCCTTTAAGCAAGATCCCCTATACATACTGGTGCTGGGGGCGGAGTTAGACAGTGCAGTTCCCGAGAGGACTGTGAAGAGTTAGTCCGTGCAGTACGGAGTATTACTGTAAAGACCATCTGGTGAATAGTGCTGCGTTAGGCCCGTACCAGAGACCAGCCTAGTCAGTGTGAGGACCCGAGAGTGAAGGTTGTAGGCAAGGCAAAAGACAAGTTAAAGAGCAGATTGGGGGCAGAGGAGCCATACTGGTTCACCCCAGGAAGCAACCCGGACACCGGAGTCCGAGTCTGCAGGAGAGCACCAAGTCCAGCAGAAAACACCGGTTCACCAAGGAGACTCCGTTCTCCCGGACACTTGTAGCGCAACCAACCCGAGAGCCAAGAGCCGCAGGAGAAGTCATAACGGTAGCCCACAAAAAGGTTCTCAACACTACAATACGCGTGAGAGAGAGACATAGAGAAGGCCAGGCCTAGTTCTACCAGGGTAAAAGAGACAAGGAGGCCTTACAAATCACTCACTGTGGAAATCCTGAAGTGCTTCTCGACCACCTGGAGTGTACCCTGGACAGTGCCTGCCATAACAACAGTAAAGGTACGGAAACGACTCCAAAAGTGTGTGTCAGACATTTCAGCCCTGGTTCTGTCCAGCCCAGAGACTGTAGCAGCAACCCAGTTGCCGAGCCACCTCCCTGTGCAAATTCCCCATCACTACATCACTGCCCTGGGGTCCCTCCCTTGCTCTACCTGTGGGGAGCGACAACATCTGGCTGCCTACCCGTCGTCCCCAGAGGTCTGCCAGCAGCGCTGGTACCATCACCAGGTACCGCAGGTGGCGTCATGAGACTTTATTCTTTATCTTTTTTTTTAAATTTCCAAACTCCCCTTTTTAAGCGACCACCAGGGCCACGGCCCCGGGTAGACCACCCGTGACAGCCCCCTTAGAGCAACCACCCGGGTACCAAGTCCCCACGGCCTTGGGGTGGGTAATATGCCAGGAGCTTCCCATTCACAATTACTTTCTTACCAACTCTCTTAATCTGCTGGCCCTCACAGAAACCTGGATCTAGGATTCAGACTCTGCTTCCCTTGCTGCTGTTTCTCATGGCGGCTTACATTTCCTCGAGACCTGGGAACAGACATGGTGGTGGAGTTGGCTTACCCCTGTCCACACAATGTCCTTTCCAGGTCATCCCTCCAGCCACATCACTATCATTCCCTTCTTTTGAGGTCCATGCCATTATGCTCTTCCATCTCCTCCCCCTCAGAGTGGCAAGGATATACCCCCCCCAGGTTCACCCACCCAGTTCCTCTCTCTCCTCGTGGCTGCCGGACTTCATATCCTCAGAATTACCAACCCTTATTCCGGGAAACTTTAACATCTCAATAAACAGCCCCATCTCCCCTTATGCATCCCAGCTCCTATCTCTAACCATGTCTCTTGGCCTCTCACAGCTCTCAACCTCTGAGACCCGCAAAGAAGGTAACACCCTTGACCTGGTCTTCACCCGACTCTGTTCAACCTTATCCTTATATAAGTCACCTCTTCCTCTCTCTGATCACAACATTCTTTCCTTCACAATCACAAACCCTCGCCCACCACAGCACACTACTACCTATCACACATTGAGAAATTTTAGGCCATCAACCCTCAAACACTCACAAACACTCACAGACTCTCTACACTCATCACTATCCCCAATCTACTCATTCTCCTGTCCCGATCTGGCAGTAAATCACTACAATGACATTCTCAGAAGCACCCTGGACTAAGTAGCACCACTCACCCTCAGAACCTCCAAACATAGAATAAAACAGCCTTGGCTCACATAGCAAACTCGATTCCTCCAGCAATGCTCTAGGAGTGCTGAATGCCTATGGAGGAGAACTCATTCCCAAGAAAACTTTATCCATTATAAATTCATGTTAAAAACCTACAACTCTGCTCTTCACCTCGCCAAACAAACCTACTTCACCACCCTGATCTCCTCACTATCCAACAATCCAAAAAACTATTTGACACCTTTCACTCTCTCCTCAGTCCTAAAGTACAGGTCCCCATTACTGACCACAACATCCATCAGGAAATCAGCTCCTGGCCCCCAAGCGCTGCTACTCCTATTCTTCACCACATTTCCTCCAACTCACTCTCCATATTTGACCCAGTCACAGATGAAGAAGTCTCCAGGCTCCTCTCTTCCTCTCGGCCCACTACATGCACCACTGACTCCATTCCGTCACACCTACTCCAGTCCCTCTCTACGGTCGTCACTACTCACCTAACCAAAATCTTCAATCTCTCCCTTTCTTCTTGCATCTTCCCTTCCTCCTTCAAACACTCTATCATTACTCCATTATTAAAAAAATCTTCTCTATACCCATCCTGTGCTAGTAACTACAGACCAGTCTCCAATCTCTCCTTCATCTTTAAACTCTTAGAGCACCTGATCTACACCTGCCTCACCCGTTACCTCTCAACTCACTCTCTTCTAGATCCATTACAGTCTGGCTTCCCCCCCCCCCTCATCAAAGTGACCAATAACCAGTGACCAATGACCTTCTGACGGCAAAACGTAATGGTGACCACTCTCTACTTATTCTTTTTGACCTCTCTGCAACTTTTGACACAGTTGACCACCATCCCCTACTTTCTATGCTGCATTCCATCGGCATAAAGGACGCTGCTCTCTCTTGGTTCTTGTCCTATCTTTCTGACTGCTCTTTCAGTGTATCATTCGCTGGCTCCACTTCATCTCCTCTTCCTCTCACTATTGGGGTCCTTCAGGGTTCAGTCCTTGGCCCTCTTCTCTCTCTACACAGCCCCTATTGGACAGACCATTAGCAGATTTGACTTCCAGTACCATCTGTATGCTGATGACACACAATTATACATTCAGCCCCTGAACTTACCCCTGTGGTACTAAAGAACACCAATGACTGTCTAGCTGCAGTTTCCAACATCGTGTCCGATCTCTATTTGAAACTCAACCTTTCCAAAAGTGAACTTCTTCTGCTCCCGCCCTCCACTAACCTCCCTTAATCTGACATCTCTCTCAGTGTGCAGCTCCACGATAGCGCCTAGGCAGCAGGCTCGTTATCTGAGTGTTATGTTTGACACTGATCTCTTCTTCACCTCCTACATACAATCTCTTGCTCGCTTAGCAATGGTATAGGTGTGACTAGTGATGGGCGAATCCTAAATTACTCGGAATCGCTTGACTCTAGCGAGTCCGAGCCCAGGACTCGCTACTCGTTGCGAGTCTAGCGAGTCCAATGTTAATGAATGGGGAAGCGAGTAATAGCGAGTAGTGTGAGATTTACAAATCGCAGATGTGTCTCGGAAGCTTCAGCCTGAAGCAATCCTAGTTTTGTCATTTATTTGCATTGCTCGTTTACTTTGTAAGTAATCGCTGACTCGCACAGATAAGATCCTGTCTTCTCTGTGTTCTGGCTGCCCCAGCTCCAGGGTCCTAGAGCCCGCCTGCTGCCTGATGTAGCAGAGCTGAGATTGTTCTCAGTCTGCTCATTCCCTGTGTACAGACATGAATGTCTGTGCACAGAGATGATGTAGCAGAGCTGAGATTGTTCTCAGTCTGCTTATTCCCTGTGCATAGACATCTATATTTATGCACAGGGGATGTAGCAGAGAGGACATCGCGTTTTGGACTGCGTCGGACGGAAGAGGATTTTTTTAATTAAAGATGGAGTCCCTAATGGCTTTTTTTTTTATTTCTAATAAAAAATTTTCCTTGTGTTGTGTTTTTTTTAAAACAATTTAATAGAAATTCATGGCGGTCATGTCTAATATTGGCGTGACCGCCATAAATTTCGGGCTTAGGGCCAGCTGATAATACAAAGCTGGCCCTAACCTCTTTATTACCCAGCGTGCCATCGCTACCAGGGCCGCTGGAAGAGCGGGGTTCAGCGCCAGAGGATGGCGCTTCAATGAACGCGCCATCTTCTGGGGCGGCTGCGGGCTGCAATTTGCAGCGGGGGGTGCCCAGAAAGCTTGGGCATCCCTGCGCTGCGGATTCCAGCCCCCAGCTGCTTAGCTGTACCTGGCTAGACATAGAAATTGCGCGGAGCCCCACGCATTTTTTTTTAATTATTTCATGAAATTCTGAGATTCTGACTCTGAGACTCTGACTCTGACTCTGAAATTCATGAAATAATTAAAAAAAAATGCGTGGGGCTCCGCGCAATTTCTATGTCTAGCCAGGTACAGCTAAGCAGCTGGGGGCTGGAATCCGCAGCGCAGGGATGCCCAAGCTTTCTGGGCACCCCCCGCTGCAAATTGCAGCCCGCAGCCGCCCCAGAAGATGGCGCGTTCATTGAAGCGCCATCCTCTGGCGCTGAACCCCGCTCTTCCAGCGGCCCTGGTAGCGGTGGCACGCTGGGTAATAAAGAGGTTAGGGCCAGCTTTGTATTATCAGCTGGCCCTAAGCCCGAAATTTATGGCGGTCACGCCAATATTAGACATGACCACCATGAATTTCTATTAAATTGTTTTAAAAAAAACACAACACAAGGAAAATTTTTTATTAGAAATAAAAAAAAAAGCCATTAGGGACTCCATCTTTAATTAAAAAAATCCTCTTCCGTCCGACGCAGTCCAAAACGCGATGTCCTCTCTGCTACATCCCCTGTGCATAAATATAGATGTCTATGCACAGGGAATAAGCAGACTGAGAACAATCTCAGCTCTGCTACATCATCTCTGTGCACAGACATTCATGTCTGTACACAGGGAATGAGCAAACTGAGAACAATCTCAGCTCTGCTACATCATCTCTGTGCACAGACATTCATGTCTGTACACAGGGAATGAGCAGACTGAGAACAATCTCAGCACTGCTACATCATCTCTGTGAGCAGGCGGGCTCTAGGACCCTGGAGCTGCACAGAGAAGACAGCTGGACTCCACTCGCAAAGAAACAGCAGTTATCTGCGAGTTTCCCTGCTATCACTGGCACAGTAGCCAGTGATTACTCGCAGGAGTCTAATGCAAACAATGGCAATCCTAGTGTTGTCAGCGTTTCTGACAAAACTAGGATTGATATTGATTTGCATTGGACTCGTGCGAGTAATCACTGGGAAACTCGCAGAGTACCGAGTCCTGCGAGTCCCTTACTACTCGCCGAGTAACGAGTCCTAGCGAGTAGATTCGCCCATCCCTAGGTGTGACTAGTACCTATAAAAGTACATAAATTCCTTGTTGCCCCAAAGATAACCCTGACTCGTATTTGGCATTTGAAGTCCCACCACTTTCTCAAAGTTCTGATAATTTACAGTGTACTATCCCCTTGAGAACATGGTGAAACTTCACAAATGCGAAACGAGTGTTGAGGTTACCTTTGGGGCTGCGAGCACTTTGTGGACTTTTACTGGGAGTATTCACACCTCTGCCCTTTGTTAAGATGTTTGAGATCTTCATATACTGTTGCTATGACCATCACATCCATTATTTTTTGCCTGTGTTGTTTATAGGTTTCTAATATTCTTTATTGTCTATATCTTTAAATTGTCATTTTATGAACATCTAACCTCCACTCTCCTCCTTTTTTGCAATACTTATATGTGGAGATGCTCTGGTGTGCTAACTAGTGTTCATTACTTCCCTCCTAGGGCACTATATTCTCTGTAGATACAGTGGGGAAAAAAGTATTTAGTCAGCCACCAATTGTGCAAGTTCTCTCACTTAAAAAGATGAGAGAGGCCCGTAATTGACATCATAAGTAGACTTCAACTATGAGAGACAAAATGAGAAAACAAATCTTGAAAATCACATTATCTGATTTGATAAGAATTTTTTTTCAAATCTTGGTGGAAAATAAGTATTTGTTCACCTACAAAAAAAGCAAGATTTCTGGCTCTCACGGATCTGTAACTTCTTCTTTAAGAGGCTCCTCTGTCCTCCACTCATTATCTGTAGTACTGGCACCTGTTTGAACTTGTTATCAGTATAACAGACTCCTGTCTGCAACTTCTAATAGTCACACTCCAAACTCCACCATGCTGAAGACCAAAGACAAAGACACCAGAAACAAAATTGTAACACTGCACCAAGCAGGGAAGACTGAATCTGCAATAGGCAAGCAGCTAGGTGTGGGGAAATCAACTGTGGGATAATTAGAAAAGGGAAGACATACAAGACCATTTATAATCTCCCTCAATCCTGATCTCACCCGTAGGGTCAAAATGATTTAAAGAACAGTGAGAACAAATCCCAGAACCACACGGGGGGAACTAGTGAATGACCTGTAGAGAGCTGGGACCAACGTTACACAGGCTACCATCAGTAACACATTACGCCACCAGGGACTCAGATCCTGCAGTGCCAGACTTGTGCCCCTGTTTAAGCCATTACATGTCCGGGCCCGTCTGAAGTTTGCTAGAGAGCATTTGGATGATCTAAAAGAGTATTAAGAGAATGTCATATGGTCAGATGAATCCAAAGTAGAACTGTTTGGTAGAAACACAACTCGTTATGTTTGGAGGAGAAAGAATGCAAAGTTGCATTCAAAGAACACCATACTTACTGTGAAGCATGGGGGTGGCAACATCATGCTTTGGTTCTGTTTCTCTGCCAAGGACTAGTACAACTGATCCATATACATGAAAGAATGAATGGAGCCATGTATTGTCAGATTTTGAGTGCAAATCTCCTTCCATCAGCAAGGGCATTGAACATGAAATGTAGTTGGGTCTTTCAGCATGAAAATGATCCCAAGCACCCCACCAGGACAACAAAGGAGTGGCTTCGTAAGAAGCATTTCAAGGTCCTGAAGTGGCCTAGCCAGTCTCCAGATCTAAACCCTATAGAAAACATTTGAAAGTCCATGTTGCCCAGCGACAGCCCCAAAACATCACTGCTCTAGAGGAGATCTGCATTAAGGAATGGGTCAACAAACCAGCAACAGTGTGTGCGAACCTTGTGAAGACTAACAGAAAACATTTGACCTCTGTCATTGCCAACAAAGGATATATAACAAAGTATTGAGATTAAATTTTTTTTATTGACCAAATACTTATTTTCCACCAAAATTTGAAAAAAAATTCTTTCCAAATCAGACAATGTAATTTTCAGGATTTGTTGTCTCATTTTGTCTCTCATAATTGAGGTATACCTATGATTAATATTATTATTTATTTGTAGAGCACTATTGATTCCATGGTGCTGTACGTGCGAAAGGGTTTCATAAAAACAAGTTAAAAATACAACGTACAAGCTAACAGTTACAGACCAGTATAGAGGGGATAGAATACTCTGCCCTTGTGGGCTTACATTCTACAAGGCAATGAGGAGGAAGACAGTAGGTTGGGTCTGCTCAGGTGGGGGTGGAGCGCCAGGTCCAATGGTGGTGGAGCGCCAGGTCCAGTGGTTATGAGGTAGCATTATGGTTATTGCAGGCTGTAGGCTGTTCTGAAGAGATTGGTTTTAAGGTTCTGCTTGAAGGTTCTAAGTGTAGGGTGCAGTCGGACATTTTGGGGTGCAGAATCCCAGAGAATGGGGGATGCTTGGGCGAAGCCTTCCAGGTGGTTAGATGAGGAACGTACAAGTGTGGAGGAAAGGAGGAGGTCTTGGGAGGATCGAAGATTACGAGTTGGATGATATTGGGAGATTACCGTATTGTGAGGTGTAGCGGTGTTGGGGAGGCAGGGAACCAGGCACGGACAGTTCTCAACTCACGGTTTATTGATCTCCGTCCGGTTACAGTCACCAAAACACAGATCCGGAGCGCAGCCGGCACACTTCACACCGCTTGGTGTATCTCCCGACCGCTGACAGGCTCTATCAGCCCCACCAGAGATAATCCCTTCCCAGGACCACTTCAACTTTCCTTCAGAGCTTCTCAATCAGGCTCTGCACTGGAGAGAAATCTCACTCCAGACTCAAGGAACCACACCCAGGGTTCCTATGTCCTCTTAACCCCTTCTGCTCTGAGAAGAGGAATCCCATCTAATACCTGGGATGGAGTACCTCCTGCGGCACTGGAGCACGCACCCAAAGAGGCACATACCGGTCGCAGCATACCGACCCGGCCGGTGCCTCACATATCCCCCCCCTATGTTCAAGCGTATGGGTTTGAACACCAGGCCATAACCCTGGGCCCTGTGAGGGGACCACGTCACGGCGCGGAGCACCGGCGGAGCCAAGCAGGGGCACCCAGGGGTACCAGCGGTGCCAGACCCCACGAGCAACCAACCCGTTCGGGCTCCCGGCACCCACCAACCCCGGACGGGTACCAACGACAGAGCCCTGGGGCCCTACGAGGAAAACGGGGTCGGCGCGCGGCACTGCTGCACCGTTCCGGACGGGGAGTCGGCGCGGCCGGCGCACGGGGCTCTGCACCCGGGGGTTAGTCACATCAAGTCCTCTGGGTATCCCGGGGGCGGGATCCTCGGGCTCCGGGCCCTGTCTATCCTTCATCCGAAGGGCCATATACCCGTTCCACAATACCCGGAACAAGGGCATATCCCTCCCCAGCACAACATCATAAGGGAGATCCTTTACCACCCCAACCACATGTTGAACCCGCCTGGCTGGGGTAGCAAACGTGACACGCTTCATTGGATACCTGCGATGATCCCCATGGACACTCATCACCCTGACCGTACGGCCGGTGGATTTGGTCCTGGAGACCAAGGAGGCACACACGAGGGTCACGTTGCTCCCTGAGTCCAGTAGGGCCGTCACCTCATGACCGTTAAGCCGTACGCGGCACAGTACATTCTCAGTATCCCGGGGGGCCGAGCCCGTTTTCCGACGAGGTGGGCGAACATGGACCGCCTCCGGGAATAGTCACAGTCCATTGGTTCCCCGTTGAGGGGACACTGCGCCATCATATGTCCCACCTCCCGGCATCTTCTACATCGGGGTGGTTCCCCGCTATACCAGGGGCCAAACCGCGGCTGTCCGGATCGCTGCTTTGCTGCATGGGGAGTCCCGTTTTCAGCCTGAGCAGGGCGCTCGCCCGCCGGGGGCCGGGTTGGGGGTCCCTACTGTCTGGTGTGGTGGGCGCGGCCTTGCGGGTAGCCCGCATTGTCCAGTGTCCCGGATCAGTTCCTGAGTGGCCACATGGCGCTCCACCACGTTCACCAACTGGTCTAGGGAACCCGGGTCACTGTGTCCCACCCACTTTTGTATGGGGACGGGCAGCGTACGCACAAAGCGATCCACCACCACCCGCTCTACCATCTGAGCCGGACTCAGGGCTTCAGGCTGCAGCCATTTTTTAACCAGATGCAACAAATCATAGGCCTGTGAGCGCACGGGTTTGCCTTCCTCGTAGGCCCATTGGCTCACCCGTTGGGCCCTCACATATGTATTGACCCGGTACGGGCCAATATCTCCCCCTTCAGGGCTCCATAGTCCAGGGCATCCTCGGTACACAAGTCTATGTATGCCTTTTGGGGATCACCAGTCAAATAGGGCGCCAGCACCTCGGCCCACTGGGCAACCGGCAGTCTCTCCTGTTCAGCCACCCGCTCAAACACGGCCAGGAATGCCTCCACATCATCCCCCGGGGTCATCTTTGCAGCGCTTGTCTTACCGCTTTCCGGACGCTGCAGTCGTCACCTGGTCCTCGGGGCGGATCCCCCGGTATGGTCCGCACAGCCTCGATCAACAGGGCCATCTGCTCCTGGTGCCTCCTCTCCTGCTGCTGCTGAGCTTCCTGTTGCTGCTGCTGGGCCAGCACCAGGTGCTTGAGCACCTCCTCCATGCTGGCTGCTGGTTTGTGTTGTAATGTAGCCGGCCGAATCCAGGACATGCGATGCCGGGCACCACGCAAGAGACTGGCCGCAATGATGACTGCTGCTCCTCTTACTTAGCAGCCGCTCATTAGTCTCATGAAAAGTCACTTCCCCACCGGAACAGAGGGTAACGGTAGTGCCGGCTACACCTCACCGGGCCGGCAATGCCCGCATTCTCCACATATGTGAGGTGTAGCGGTGTTGGGGAGGCAGGGAACCAGGCACGGACAGTTCTCAACTCACGGTTTATTGATCTCCGTCCGGTTACAGTCACCAAAACACAGATCCGGAGCGCAGCCGGCACACTTCACACCGCTTGGTGTATCTCCCGACCGCTGACAGGCTCTATCAGCCCCACCAGAGATAATCCCTTCCCAGGACCACTTCAACTTTCCTTCAGAGCTTCTCAATCAGGCTCTGCACTGGAGAGAAATCTCACTCCAGACTCAAGGAACCACACCCAGGGTTCCTATGTCCTCTTAACCCCTTCTGCTCTGAGAAGAGGAATCCCATCTAATACCTGGGATGGAGTACCTCCTGCGGCACTGGAGCACGCACCCAAAGAGGCACATACCGGTCGCAGCATACCGACCCGGCCGGTGCCTCACAGTATATACTCGTGTATAAGCCGAGTTTTTCAGCACAAAAAATGTGCTGAAAAGTCCCCCCCTTGGCTTATACACGAGTCATATATGGTATTCCCTTTACCCAATTCAGTATACAGGCGCCCCCCCCTCCCATCAGTGGTATACAGGACCCCCCTTGCTGCCTCACACCTGTAAAGTAATAGATCATTATACTTATCCCTGTCGCTGTCGCCGCCGCCGCCGCTCTGCACCGCGCTCCTCCGGGTCTTCATGCTTCTTCCTGCTTCCTCCTCCGGCGGGCGCTGGCATTGACGTCATTGTCTGTGCGCCGGAGGAAGAAGCATGAAGACCCGTAGGAGCGTGGTGCAGAGCGGCGGCGGTGACAGGGAAAAGTATAATGATCTATTACTTCACAGGTGTGCGGCAGCAAGGGGGGGCCCTGTATACCACTGATGGGGGGGGCGCCTGTATACCACTGGGGCCTGTATACACCACTGGGGCCTGTATACACCATTGGGGTCTGTATACACCACTGGGGCCTGTATACACCACTGGGGCCTGTATACACTACTGGGGCCTGTATACCGCTGGGGCTGCTGTATATACTGCTGGGGCTGCTGTATATACTGCTGGGGCCTGTATATACCACTGGGGAGGCTGCTGTATACCACTGGGGCTGCTGTATATACTGCTGGGGCCTGTATATACCACTGGGCGGCTGCTGTAATACTGCTGGGGCCTGTATATACCACTGGGGAGGCTGCTGTAATACTGCTGGGGCCTGTATATACCACTGGGGAGGCTGCTGTATATCACTGGGGAGGCTGCTGTATATACTGCTGGGGCCTGTATATACCACTGGGGAGGCTGCTGTATACTACTGGGGCTGCTGTATATACTGCTGGGCCTGTATATACCACTGGGGAGGCTGATGTATACTACCACTGGGGAGGCTGCTGTATACCACCACTGGGGAGGCCTGTATACTACTGGGGGGGCCTGTATACCACACTGCTGGGGGCCGTATGCCTGTGCTGGGTCCACCCTCGGCTTATACACGAGTCAATAGGTTTTCCCAGGTTTTGGGGGCAAAAGTAGGGGGTCGGCTTATACACGGGTCGGCTTATACACGAGTATATACGGTAGTTCAGAGATGTATGAAGGAGACAGATTGTGGATAGCTTTGTAAGTCAATGTTAGTAGTTTGAATTGGATATGCTGGTGAATTGGGAGCCAGTGGAGGGATTTGCAAAGGGGAGAAGTAGACGAATAGCGAGGAGAGAGGTGGATTAGTTGGGCAGCAGAGTTAAGGACAGATTGGAGAGGTGAAAGAGTGTTAGCAGGGAGTCAATTACAGGCCGCTCTCATCTTTTTAAGTGGGAGAACTTGCACAGTTGGTGGCTGACTAAATACTTATTTTCCCCACTGTATTTGCCAGGTAGATTTTGTTTGACAGATTTTATGAAGCTTTTGAGGACTGAAGGAAAAAGCTGGTGATATAAATACTGCCTTATGAAACTGAGAAGATGATCAGCAAAACTAAAGAAATAAAAAACAAGAACATTTCTTGACTAGTATAAATAATATTGTCCGCACAATAAATTCAGAAGCTTATTATGCCTTCTGCTCGTTCAGTAGGAAAGCTTTATTATATCGTGTGACAATGCTGAGACAATGTCGGTATTTATGTACTATGTAATTATGCCAACTGCAGTATGACAATGATATACTGTGTTATTCTGGTTTTCACCAGTTGTGAAAACAAAAAATCAAAAGGCACATGTACTGGAATAAATATTTATTCTTAAAGGGGTTGTCTGGTTATAGGTATCTGATAACCTGTGTACAGGTTTAGAATATCAGTAGCAGATCCAGCGGGTGCTCCTCTCAAAGTGCAGCAGTTACTACAAATAATGCAGCTGAACTACTCTGCTACTGAATGGAGCTAACTCAACAACTCAGTTCAAAGGGTATATTTCCGTCCATCACAGGGTCAAAAATTAGCCGATTGGGTGGGCACTGACTGTTAGACCCCCATTGATCTATTGATGACCTACTTCTTCATGGGTCATTATCACGAGTAGTAGTACCAGATTGCTGGCCAGCAGGACAGACAGGCAAGGGGAAGTTATGAAACTAGGAAATCCAGAAACATAGACAGAATAGTCAGACAGGAGAGTAGTCAGTAGAAATGAGAGAACCTTGTAAAGTTCGGATTTTGTTCACTGGGGCGAACAGGTATATGTTCACCCAATTGTTCGCCAAACTTCCGAACCCCATTGAAATCAATGGAAGTCAAAATTACAGGTATAGAAAACACCTTCAAAGGGGCTCAAAAGCTGCCAAAACAGCTTAAATTAGGGCAAACACCAGGAAAAGTACCATCTATTCCCCAGACTTAACATTTCTATTATGGTGCACTATAGATGCATGGGACAATGCCTGGCCTAACATTTGAAGCTTCAGGTGTAGGCATGCTGCTCAGAGAGCCCTGCTAAATTAATGAAACACACAACAAAGACAGATACCAGATACCACCAAAGAGGCATCAGTTGACCCAGACCCAAAATTGTAGAATGTCACAGCCTGCATACATGGCTCAGGGTCTGGAACAGGGCCTGGCCTGGCATTTCAAAGGCATTTCAAGGGTAAACATTGATCATGAAAGTAGGAAGGAGTGACAGGTGTAGGACTGTTGGGCAGGGTGCCCTCTAACCTCATACAAAAGCTCCAATAAATGTTATGCTCTGCCACACTTAGGCAGCAAAAGTATAAATTTCCTGGACTGCTACTGGAAAAAGGATTCAGCTGGGTCAGTGACCTGTGGCCAGGGGCCTTAAACCCTCATACAACCGCTCCAGTCAATTTTATGCTGTCAAGTGGCACAACTATAAGTTGTACAGGCCCAGTGGGCAGGGGCCCCTAAAATTTCATACAACTGCTCCAGTCAATTTTATGCTCTGCCACAGTCAAGTGGCACAACTATAAGTTTCATGGAATGTTACCGAAAAATTATTCAGCTGGGTCAGTGATCTGTACAGGCCTAGTGAGCAGGGGGCGCTGAAACCTCATGCAACTGCTCCAGTCAATTTTAGTCAGGTGGCACAACTATGTTTCACGGAGTACTACTGAAAAAAATATTCAGCTGGGTCAGTGACCTGAATAGGCCTAGTGGGCAGGGGGCGCTGAAACCTCATGCAACTGCTCCAGTCAATTTTATGCCCTGCCATAGTCAGGTGGCACAGCAATCAGTTTCATGGAGTACTACTGAAAGAATCAGTCAGCTGAGTCAGTCACATGTAGGGGCATGGTGCTCAGAGAGCTCTGCTAAATTCATAAAACATACAATAAAGACACCCCAAGGAGAGTCTCCATATTTCAAAAAATTAGGGCCAGATACCACCAAAGTGTCATTAATTGATCCGGAATAAACATAGTATAGTGGTGAGATGAATGCAGCACACTGAAAAGTGCAACACTCTACTCTGCCCTCTGGGGTGGAAAAGTGCTTGGAGATCCATGACATGTTCATCTGGATGAAAGTTAGGCAGTATACACATTCAGGGGACAGCTGGATGCACTTATCCGTCTGGACACCACCATCAGCGCTGAAGACACATTCTGAGAGAATGCTGGCTGGCATGACAAAACCTCCAAGAGGTGACTGGTGAGCTCAAATCACCCCTCCATTTCTGAAGCCCAAAATGAAAAAGTGTCCAAACACCCCCTTATCCAAGACAAAAGATCAGAGAGAGATCGTGCTTTAGTGATCCGTGCTGCCGTCCCTCCGTACCCGAATAAATGCCAGGGAAACCAAGAGTATGCAATCTGCTTCTTTATTCCATCAGTATTTCATCCAACGCGTTTTGGTACAGACCTTGTACCTTCCTCAGGGATATGCTCAGGGCATATCTCTGAGGAAGTACAAGGCCTGTACCGAAACACGTTGGATGGAAATACTGATGGAATAAAGAAGCAGCTTGCATACTCTTGGCTTCCCTGGCATTTATTCGGGTAAGGTGGGACAGCAGCACAAATCACTTAAAGCAAAATCTCTCTCTGGTCATTTTCTTGGATACATCACTGTTACGTGGTAGTGTGGATCCAGCAGCAGCTGTCTGAGCTAATTTACCAGTTGTGGGGAAACACAACTGGATCAGGTGAGCACATACGCCTATAACGGTACTACCTTATCCGTAAAACGATAAGACCCATTTGCGCCTCTTTTTCTACCCTTTTTTCTTTGTATAAACCTTCCCTTATGGCATGGATATTGAGTCTAGATACTCTTTCATCATCCTCTCCAGTCACTATGTGTCAGACTTGCACTCAGTGCTGCCGCTTGAAGGGCTGGTTTAAAAAATTGGACAAAGGACTCTCAGAAATTGCTTCTGACAGATTCAATGCTTCTGCTAAAGTTTCCACGCTAACGAATTTGTGTCCCCGGTTGGAAGTGTAGATCTGCAATGCGTGTGTCTTTCATAGATGTGTTGGAGAAAACCAGGCCTAACATTGTCTACCTATTTTTTTGATACTCCAGCAAGCGCATGTCTCTGTCCAAGGCGGCAAGCATCTGGCTAAATATGCAGTGGGTACGGAGAGTACCCTTTGAAATTTTTTACTCTTTGTTTCATTACAGCCATTTGGTAAATTCAAAAAAGTTCATTTTTTTCTCATTAATGTACACTCTGCTCCCCATCTCGACTTAAAGAA
This sequence comes from Allobates femoralis, assembly GCA_033576535.1. Classification (NCBI taxonomy): domain Eukaryota; kingdom Metazoa; phylum Chordata; class Amphibia; order Anura; family Aromobatidae; genus Allobates; species Allobates femoralis. Next base: position 210,578,078 of record JARQOC010000001.1, read on the forward strand.
ACAGAAATGAAGACATTTTTGCAAATTTATTAAAAAATTGGAAAACTGAAATATCACCTGGTCATAAGTATTCAGACCCTTTGCTCAGTATTGAGTAAAAGCACCCTTTTGAGCTACTACAGTCATGAGTCTTCTTGGGAATGATGCAACAAGTTTTTCACCCTTGGATTTGGGGATCCTCTGCCATTCTTCCTTGCAGATCCTCTCCAGTTTCATCAGGGTGGATGGTGAACGTTGGTGGACAGCCATTTTCAGGTCTCTCCAGAGATGCTCAATTGGATTTAGGTCAAGGCTCTGGCTGGGCCAGTCAAGAATGGTCACAGAGTTGTTCTGAAGCCACTCCTTTGTTTTTTTTAGCTTGTGCTTAGGTTCATTGTCTTGTTGGGAGGTGAACCTTCAGCCAAGTCTGAGGTCCTGAGCACTCTGGAAGAAGTTGTCATCAAGGATATCCCTGTACTTGGCCACATTCATGTTTCCTTCAATTGCAACCAGTTGTCCTGTCCCTGCAGCTGAAAAACACCCCCATAGCATGATGCTGCTACCATCATGTTTCACGTTTGGGATTGTATTGGGCAGGTGATGAGCAGTGACTGTTTTCTTCCACACATACTTCTTAGAATTATCACCACAAAGTTCTAACTTTGTCTTATCAGACCAGAGAATCTTGTTTCTCATAGTCTTGGAGTTTTTCCTTTCTTTTTTTTGCAAACTCTATGCAGGCTCTCATATGTCTTTCGTTGGGCCACTCTGTCATAAAGGCTTGACTGGTGGGGGGCTGCAGTGATAGTTGACTTTTTGCAACTTTCTCCCATCTCCCTATTGCATCTCTGAAGCTTAGCCACAGCGATCTTAGGGTTATTCTTTACCTCCCTCACCAAGGCTCTTCTCCCCGATTGCTCAATTTGGCTGGATGGCCAGGTGGGCCCCAAACATCTTCCATTTAAGGATTATGGAGGTTCACTGTGCTCTTAGGAAGCTAGAGTACTGCAGAAATTCTTTTGTAACCTTGGCTAGATCTGTGCCTTGCCACAATTCTGTCTCTGAGCTCCTTGGGTAGTATTCTCATTTGGTCTGACATGCACTGTGAGATGTGAGGCCTTATATACAGGTGTGTGCTTTTCCAAATCAAGTCCTATCAGTTTAATTAAACACAGCTGGACTCCAATGAAGGAGTAGAACCATCTCACGGAGGATCACAAGGAAATGGACAGCATGCGACTTAACTATGAGTGTATGAGCAAAGGGTCAGAATACTTATGACCATATGATATTTCAGTTTTTCTTTAATACATTTTCAAACATTTCTACATTTCTGTTTTTTTTCAGTCAAGATGGGGTGTCAGAATGCACATTAATGAGAAAAAAGTGAACTTTTTTGAATTTACCAAGTGGCTGCAATGAAACAAAGAGTGAAAACTGTAAAGGGGTCTGAATACTTTCCGCACCCACTGTACTCTTGTACCATGGATTAAAGAGTGTGGCAACTCAGTCGTCATCGCTAATTTAAATCCTAACGATAGTGGCATCATGTTGCAGATAGTGCAGCAAGAAGGTGCTCATTTGTCTGATGCATCCATGACGCCCAAGTCCTTGTTGTGTTGGTGACTACGTAAAAATCGAGGTTACTTCCTCCCTCCTCTCCCACCAACCTTGGACAACAGAAAGGGGAATCATTTGTTCCTCATCTTTCAAGATTGTTCTATGCCCATGACTTCTTCATCCTCATCCTCCTCCTTTTGTTACTTGGCTCCTGCACTGTCACTACGCTTTGTCTGGTACCTCTGCTGCTGTGTGACGAGAGTCTGGACCTTTGAGTTATTGATATCCTTTCCGCATCCTCCTCTTCCTCCCTCTTCCTGTGGTATAATCACCTCATTGCACAAAATTTTAAAAGTTTTCCCCATGATGTAGATGACCAGAATAGTGATGCTGATGCTAACCATCTTAGTAGCCATTTCGAAACTATGAAGAAGGGTGCCAGATCTTGATCTGTGCCCATTCTGGAATGGTGATTTGCACCAAATTCAGCTCACTTTGAGTCACTGTGCATGTCATTACATAGTGTGCCAGGGCTTGTCGCAGCTGCCACAGTTGCTTTGCTGTAACATATGCAGAGTGGAATTCCACCGTGTCAGCACAAGGCATATGAAACGGATATCCGGTTGTCCGAAAGACCTCTGTGGTGATGCTAGTCAATGAATTGCAGGATGCAAACGGCGGAAGTGTGCACACAGCGACCTTGCCTTGTGCAGCAGCTCATACAGGCAGGGATAGTGGTTTAGGAATTGCTGGACAATCAGGTTGAGGATGTGAGCTATGCAAAACAATTGAATAAGTTTGCTTCAGCGTAGGGTTGCCACCAGGTTCGCCCCATTATTGCACACAGCCTTCCCTGGCTCCAGATTTAGTAGAGTCAGCCATTGCTGAACCTTGGCCTGCATAGCTGTCTATAACTCTTCAGCTGTGTGAATCACATCTCAAGACATTTTAATTTAAAAACTTCCTCATGGTAGAGAGCCCTGGCAACACAGTACAGAGGTGGGGTGGATTCTATCTGTACTGTTGCAACATTAAGGGAGAGGAGGCAGCTGGAGGCTCTAGAGGAGGTGGATGAGGCAGAAGCAATAGATGAAGAGCTACAGATAGAAGATTGTCTTAAAAGTCTTTCAAGTCTTGGGGAGTACCCACTTCCCCACCTGGCCCAGCAGCCACCAGAGTCACCCAGGGGCTAGTGAGGGAGATGTAATGCCCCTGACCATGTTTCATGTCCAGGGGTCAGTGGTGATGTGCACCCTGTCTCACACGAGTTTCTCAAGGAACAAGTGGTGTTGTCTGCAACATACTGGTGTAGCGCATGAACAGTTTTCTTCGAGAAGCAATGGCGACTGGGCAACTGATATTGGGGGACTTCGATATCCATCAGCTTTCGGAAACTAACTGTATCCCTCAGTCAGAAAGGCAGCATTTAAGTGGCCAACAAATGGGAGATGGGGAAGTTTAAGCTCTTTGCTTTGGGATGTGTAGGAGGAAATAATATTTTACGTGACCACAGCTGTGGGACTGAGGGATGACTGCTGTGCTGAGAGAGGGTGGAGTAGGGTGTACCCGAAAAAGTGCTTGACTGGGAGGGATGTTATGCAAGAAGAAAACATGGGAAGATTCTTCCTTAAAATCCTTTTTACTTGTATCACTGACTAGGGGCGAAATGGCAGAAACACGTTGAACGTGTAGCGATCGGTGGTAAGGCCGCGGGTGTGTGTGTATGTCTTGCTTCAACAGAATCTCCATACTCAGATTTAACCGGTCGTAACATCTCTTTACTGTAAAACATATCTATAACACAGTCAACTGATCTAGCTGCACACATGTATATGGTGGAGTCCCTGGATCTTCACTTTATCCGGGTGCGCAGCAAGAAGAAGACAAAGAGAAAAAAACAAAATAAAGATTTCTTTCCCTAAATTTCCGACAAATCACGTACTAGTTTATCACAGAAGAAGATGTCGCTCCCACGTGGTAGGCCTGGGATCTCACGATGACGGGTCCCGGTGCAGCGCTGAAGGGGAAACTCCTCAGTCCTCTTCTTTGGTCTTCTTCCACAGGTAACAGATTTTTGTTAGTCTCTCTCTCTCTGTCCCGGGGCACACCGAGCAGCAGAAGGGAGATCACGGTAGCACAGATGGCTCCCTTATGTCGGTCACAGCCCCTACACATGTAATCCAGTGGCAATGTCCTGAATTCCGGAGGCAATGTCCTGAATTTGAGTTGAACCCTCGGTAAGACAATGTCCTGCAGACCGGGGGTTGCAGCAACGATTCTCACGGGGTATTTCTTCCCAAGAATCCGGTTGCAAAAGAGCCCTATGTCGGGAGACACCACACGCAGGTCTGTCCTGGCTGAGCTCCGGGTCTGCACTGCTCTCCCGCCCTTTCTCTTCCTGGGTAAACAAAAGAGAGGGCAGGGGATTTCCAACCTCTGTGATTGTTTCCGCACTTGTCCACCAGGGGGCATTAGTAGACTGTACAAAGTCCAATTCCATGTCCATCTCCATGCGGCAGTCTGAATTGTTCACCTCATTACAAATGTAACAATGCCTCTCGCTATCACGGATGCTTTCATATTTTATGAATTCATATAATAAAGTAAAAATGATTTTAAGGAAGACTCCTCCCAATTTTTCTCCTTGTATGATGACCAAGAAATGCGCGGCATTGTGGATCTGAGTATTGAAGATGTGAACAGCAGGAGGAAATAATTCCATGGTGAGGCATATACCTGATGGCTTAATATGTATAGACGTTATGGTGGGTTGACAAGAAACTAATATGCTCGGTGTCTTATATTGGTCAAATCTAGCAGGCCTGTTCACTTGCATAACAATTGAGGGACTGTCACTTGGCCTGACTGTAGGCTGTAAACAAGTGGAGATCCTGTGTCCGGACAGCTGCCAGACAACACTTGCAACGGTGATGGAGGAGGAAGAAGCAGCAGATGCGGTTGATGCGGTGAACGGTGTTTTGTGAGGCCCACTAGACACAGTTTTATTGCAGTAATTTTCACAGAATAATGCATGCTGCTGGGCCATGTGGCGGTTCATGCATGTAGTAGTCAAATTGTTGGGCTTTTTGCCGCTACTTAATTTTTTTGTACAAACAATGTGAGTTGGGTCATCTTTTGTGGTGTCATAAAGGGCCTAGGCTAGGCAACCCTTGCTGCCTCGGACAACTGCAGACCTGCAACTACTGCTGTCCAGAACCAAATTTGTTAATAAGGATGCAGTGGTTGTCGTGCTTAAAGCCCTAAGTCTCTGTGTGGGAAAATGCAACTTAAAGGGAACCTGACCCCTCCAAATCACCCCAACCCGATTAATACCTGTCCCTGCACCCTAACATATCAGTATTAGTGCTCCTTTTCTATAAAATAAAGCACTCTGTGACATTGGAATAATCAACAATATACATTTACAAATCTGAGACTTCTTGTCCCTGAATAAGTCTCACAGGGCGTCCTCTGTGGGACTCTAAGCCCTCCCTAGGTGCTCATTTTCATGCCCCAAATGATCCACCCTCTCTCTGTCTGTGCTGCTGTGATGTGCAGCTGAAGGCAGGACTAATGATTTGCATTCTGTGAGTGATAGAGAGGGGGGAGGGTAAAGCCTTCACAAGCAGAGCACACAGAGAGAGGGGGGATCCTGGAGCCTGCAAAACAACATGCTCTGGTGACTAAAGAATATAGCCCCTGCTAATTATAATCACTAATGAGTAAGTATTAAAACATTTTTATGCACTTTCACAGGATGCTTTTAGGAGACAAAAGGAGTGTGAGATTAGTGATAGGATGCTACAAGGACATGTTTTGGTAGCTTAGGAGGCGTTCTGGAGGTGACAGGATCCCTTTAACCTCCTTATCTTCCTCCTTGTTTTTTGCTGAGCTACTCAGCTGTGTGACTCTGGGTTGATTCCAAGTGGGATCTCAAACTTCATTATCATCCTCTCTGTTGTCCCACTCCTCACCATGAGAATCACCCTCATCCTCTTCCTGCCCTGAATGCACAGTACAGTGCAGGTGCTCCACAGGGTTCTGAGTCTCATCATCATCATCATCTCCACCCTCGAGGGTTAATGTCTGGTAATGAGGGTCTGAATTCCGCTGGGACCCTACTTTGTCCACAGATCCAACTCCAAAAGATTTTGGGCATTGGTGAAGATGTTTTCCTCTTCTAGAGTATGTAAATCTTTGGAGCAGACCTCTGATACCCATGGAATAGAATATGTGAACATCTCTGCAGAATTGTCCATCTGTGTTTACCCACAATCAGTTGTTAGTTGGATAGCTGTGACACAGGGTGACACATAGGTAATTATGGTGCCACCTCTGAGGGGAAACTGACTGATTTGGCAATAACTGGTTTGAGGCCCAAAAAATATAGACCTTAGCAAACATTGGAACAGCCCCACTCCTGGAACCAGCGTCCCCGGGATGCTGGTTCCAAGGAGGGGATGAGGAAGTGATTGGTTCTTGTCTGACACTGGGTGAGGATCCTAGCATACAAATGCAGGAAAGAGAAAAAAAAGGTAGCTGTTAGATGGTAGAGAGGGAATTTTAGGGAATTAATAAAGGAATAATATTAGAAAATAGCTTAGATTATAGGGATAAATTAGATAAGAAGTTATGAAATAAGTTGCTGGTCTCAAACTCACACTTTAAGGTACCTTTACACGCTGCCACTGTGCCTAGCAACAGGTATCCACCGCACGTGCACGTGCACAATTTTAACGGTGGATACCGATCGCTGGTGCCGCATATAGATGCCGCCATTGCGTTGTCAACTGAAGGTATCTTTGTTCCCCGGAAGTGCCGACAGATCCTGCGGATAACGTCCTGTTGAATACCTTCGCTGCATCACACGCCGCTACCACAAAGGAATATGGGCGTACATCTTTCGCGCTGCAACTACATAGGCGTGACAAAGTTGTGTATTTCGTGACGCTAATACGCTGATTGGACAACGCATTAGCGTCTTGATTGGCCAGCCTGCGCAGGAAGGCTGGCTAATACATGATGCCATTGCAATTGTGTAGTGTGAATAGACAGCTCTTTAAATATGGCGCCCTGTGAAGGGGACAGCCAATGGTAAAACAGTAGCCCCCACCAATGATCGCTGATGGGGCGTGGTATCCATGACGCTGTGGCACGCCCCTGTGAAATCACTAGGGGACGCAACATCCATGCCTGTGCCCCGTTTAGACACCACTACCATGGCAATTGTGCCTTTGTGTTGCCTTTGGTTTTTGAGCACGGCTCAGCAACAGGTATTCGAAGCAACTGCAGGACACCGGGATGAACTGCAGCATTTACATGCCGCCATTTCGTAGCAATTTCATGGCAACAGGCACAATTATCCCCAGTGCCAGGCAGTTGCTACCTTTCAGTGGTGGTGTGTAAAGGGACCCTTAAAGCATAAACTGTACTTGAAGACATTTTATATAGGAAATTCATAAGCACATGACTCACACCTTCTCTCAAATTTCCCCAAAATCTCACTGCTAAAAAAGAAAATATGCTGCTATGTTCTCTATAAGACACAAGACTGTTTATTTCAAGAGCATGCAGAAAATCTTACAGGCTGACAAACTGTGGAGAGAGCATTATCCTATGTACTAACATAACTCATGTTAAGGTTTCTTGCCCATTTAAAAGTAGCACTGCAGGTGTCTGTACTTTACTTATTTAAAATATATTCTTGAAAACATTATCATTCTTTAATATATTGTATGTCAAGACTAAGATATCAGTGAGCTAAATCACTGACGCTCCTTAACTGTAACCATAGTAACAGTCACTAGAATCCACGATTCGTTTCTATAATTACAGCTATAGAGCAGATGTTTTGCAATATCCCTATAAAGTCTAACAACTATGTTGAATTTTGGCAAATGATATCCTAGGAGACCTAGGGATTTGCCAGTTACAAGAAATGCGCTGCAAATTTACCTATGGTATGCCCTTCCTAATCCAGGAGCGCAAATTATTCTGATGATGCAATTTAAATCAATGGGTGCTCGATGTGCTATGTCAGTTGAGCAGGTGTAGAAGCTCCCTCCCGGGCATCAGCAATAGGAGTCGCTAGTGGCGTAAATTCAGGCCCAGGGCCCCGATGCGACAGCTCCAACGGGGCCCCCAATTATTACAAATCTTTAATAGTATTAGTCTTTTTCTATAGGCCAGAGGGACCTCTGGGGCCCCCTAGGCTGCAGGGCCTGGGTGCGATCGCAACCTCTGCATCTATTGTAGTTACACCCCTGGCAGTCGCCATGATTGGGACAGCTACCTCCACCTGTACATTGTCTCTATGTGCAAACACAGGATATGAAATGCTCCCCCTTGGGGGCAGTATTACATCTGGGTGAACTTCAGATGGTAATGCAGCAGGTAAAACCCTCCCCTCTACTTTTTCGGATGGGTCTGCCCCCCATAGCGCAGGCTCTGGAGCCATTCAAGTGAGCGCGGCGTCCCCAAACTGACATCGTCGTAGCATGTTATGGTGAAGATTAAGAGTCTGCCCCCAGTTTCCACAGGTTCTATTTCATACACTGGAATACTGGATCCCACCCTCGAGGGGTGTTTTAGGTGCCATCACAAACATTACTGCACCTCAGACTCAAAGGGTCACACAGCGACTATCCCGCAAGTTTGAACTGTGCTGCCCTCCCTGACATCATTGCTCCTCACACGCGCTGTCTCATGATACTGGTGAGATGTATCTGTTACATCTTGTGCGACATCATGGCTCTTGTGAGAGAACTAGTGTTAGGATGCTTTCACAGTAGAAAATTTTTGGAATCTGTGGGAAAACCCTGTATACCGACAGATTCTCATAAAAAAGGCAAACTGGATGCTGCTTCATAGGGGGCATGTCATTTCAACTGCGTCACGCGCATGTCCTGCACATGCTCAGTTCATGCTTTACAGCCTGGAAGTACGGATACACCGGAATCCGTACTGTCAATGGCTTTCTTTGCCCATAGGCACCCGTTCTTCAGATCTTTTGCTCCATACTTATAGGTAGTTTGATAAGAAGTTACATACAACACATACATATAGTCACCAGACCAGACGCTGTGTGGGTAGGGAAAAGGGGTAAGAGGGAGAAAATTTGCTCATCAACAGGTAAAATTCATCAAATAGATTACATCGCAAGCAAGTGCAAAAGAGACAAAATAGCATAAATGCAACTTGTACAGCTATGGATTACATGATATAGGGCTTGGAAATAGAATGGGTGTTAGCGCTCGGATTGCAACCAGACAAAGTTGTCTGGTTGCAATCCGAGCGCTAACACCCATTCTATTTCCATTATACACTTTCACGCCTTCCCCCCCGGGAAGTGCGAGTCTGAGCAGCTCGGCTCCCGGACCTTGCTCACAACTACACGCCACTCCCATCCGTGTGCCTCGTCAATCACCGACTCGCACGACGAAGGAACACAGCACAGCCCACGTGTCGGATCCCCACGGCTCGGAGGCCTCGTCAGCTCGCCCCTCGCTCGCCAGCCAGTGAGTCGCTTCCCGACTCGCACGAACAAGGACTGCACCACGTCCCCTCTCGCTTGGCTCGTCCGACCCGGAGGTCACGCTGAATTGTTCCCCGCTCGTCAGTCAGTTGTGCGACTCAGGCACAACGCAATCAGGTGAGCACTTGGGTATTTTAACCGATTTTAACACTTTGATCAAGCAGTTTGGCGCAACCTGTTTTATTTTTTACTATGATATAGGGCTTGTAAGGCTGCTTTCACATTGACAGATTTCTGCATCAGTGTGAATCCGTGACAAACAGGATGCCCACAGATCAGTTTTCGGCCCCATTGCCTTCAAAGGGGATGGAAAACACTTCCATGGACATCCTGGTGTCACCGTTTTGCTGCAGATCCATGTGGATCCGTTGTCCTTGTTTTGCTGTCCAATAAGGCTTGCTTTTTAAGAAGGTTGTCCTCTCTTCCTCCCTATAACTGTTCTGATGGTAGTAACCCCTCCCTCCTTCTCCATAGTATGTTTTTCAGCCATCTTGCTAACAGAATATCTATTAAACAAAGGAGATCTGAGTCACATGCATACTTTAACGGACTAGTAAAAAGTAATAAAATTCAACCAATGGACATGCAAGTGCTTTTTATTATATTTGTGGTATCACCAGTAGAATATAGTAAAACTAGATCAAAATTAAACGTGTTACAGACCCAGACAATTGGTGTTGAAGGGAACAGACAAAAACTGCAGACACCAAAGCCTCTATTTACATGGGTAACAATAAAGTGCATAGAACATAGCCATAGTATAATATCTGGTACAATTGGGCATACAATTACATCAAATACATAGTGTATCCTATCCATACATATGTATTGAAGGGAGCTGGCCGCGGTGCTCAAATTTCAGCCGTGGAGCTCTCCAGGTGCTGACATTCAGTGGCAGCTGCTTTTAACAGCCACCACTCTTTCAGCACCAGGCGTCCGGGAATTGGCACAATTTTCTGCCAGATCTGGCGCGATCCGGCATCCAGAAATTCCCATGCTATGGGCGCCGTATCCGGTTTTGTCTGTTTTTTGCATCGGACACAAAAAGTGCTGCAGACTCCGGTTTTGTGTTCGATGCAAAAATCGGACAAAACCAAATCATCCCTGAAAAGCCCCAAACCGGATGGTAAATAACAGCCATCCGGCCCCAAGGGGAGACATGGGTGGCAAATTTGGATCACACCGGACAACCCCGGACCCGAAAAATCGTGGTGTGAAGCCGGCCTTAGAAAATTCACAGATTTCGCATCTCAGATGAAGCACCTGCAGCTTTACCCAAATAATGGTGGTATCACTATCAAAACATCTCTGCTAAGCTGTTCAGTTGACACAAGAATAAAATATTATCATCTAACTTTTCTGAGAAGATTATTTTTCCCTCAAAGAAAGAGTTTGTTTTACTAAATATTTTTAATTAGTAAGAAAGATGAGGCTCTTCCTTTATTTTACATTGGCAATTACTTAGTAATTGTGATAGCTTACTATTTACATGATTAAATATCATCACTAATAAAAAGTGGTAAGTGTTTGAATAGTCCATGTTCTTACAGAGCCAAAGTATTTGAATATTTTTTTTATTATTGAATAAATAATTCATGTAAGTGTTATTTATCCAGGTTCTCTTAACTCTTTGCAGATTTGTCATGCTTCTGACACTCTGAGCTTATTAGCATGACTTAGTGGCAGTAAACCACTTTTACATTTTAGAAAGTATAATTCCCCATAATTTGGGAGATTTATTTGATGCTGGTGGTTTAACTGAAACATAATTTCGGAGAAAGAACATGTGAGAATATTTTTCTTCAACTTTGAATGTTATTGCTACTTATACAGCCAGAATTCGGACATTTCTGTGATAGTATGATCAGATTATTTCTTTTATTTAGTAGCTGATATGAGATGTACTATAAGGCTCCTGTAAAAAAAAAAAAAAGAGTGTATACATAATAAATTAGGTATTAAATAACTCAGCTATTCAAGAAAAATTTTAATACATTGTTCATATTCTTGCCTGTATTATGTCTACAATGTTTTGATCTTTTGTAGTTTAAAGAGGACCTGTCACCAAACCAGGCATGGTGATCTAGTTACAGCACTGGATGCAGCATGTCTGCAGCATGCAGACAAGGGGTCCCCCAGCACTTGAGCAGCCCTGTACCCCGAGATAATACACTTAGAAAACTTTCTCTGAAAATCATTCTCTCCCTGTCTGCAGCATTTAAACACAGTTTTTTTCTTCTCTCCCAGAAATGTCTGTTTAGCCCCGCCCCCTGAGGGGCGGGGTCAAACGGCAAGTTCTGGAAAAAAAAACCTCTGTTTAAATGCTGCTGAAGAGGGAGAGAATGATTGGCAGCGGTGGGCAGATTAAACATGCAGGGGGTGTTAATCTGCCCTTGGCTGCAGCCCCGAGCCACCTCCTATTTGGCTGGAGCATGTAAGTTTTCTAAGTGTATTATCTCGGGGTACAGGGCTGCTCAAGTGCTGGGGGACCCCTTGTCTGCATGCTGCAGACATGCTGCATCCAGTGCTGTAACTAGATCACCATGCTTGGTTTGTTGACAGGTCCTCTTTAAGTTGACCAAATTTAGGTGCCTGTATGGTGACATAGTTCTTAGTTTCGTTCAAAGCAATCAATGTTGAGCTGTAATAAAGCCAAGTTAACAGAGCCTATGGGCCCTTTAATGGGAACTCCTGGGAGGGAATTTTGTTTTTAGTACTGTCCCTTCCGTCCTACATGGTGAAGCAGAGCTGGGCACTACAGTTCTAGGATGTTTAGATCATTTGTAAATCAATAAAATGGTATCTGCTCCTCATTCCTCACCCCTCCCTTATGGGACAATACATCACAGACCAGATTTAACTTCACGCTGCAGCAGAGAACAAGGGTGTGTGTGGTGGGGGTGTGGCCACCGGGGGCTTCATGATTATCTTACATTCCAGCCCCCTCATACTTCTTGCTAGTGTATGAACACTATACCTCTCACTATATGCCAGCCCCCACTCTATATGCCTGCTAGGGGCGTAACTACAATAGGTGCAGGGGTTGCAATTGCACCTGGGCCCTGTAGCCAACGGGGGCCCCAAAAGTCCATTTGGCCTATAGAAAAATACTAATGTTATTAAAGATTTGCAATAATTGGGGGCCCCGTTGGAGCTTTCGCATTGGGGCCCCTGGGCCTGAAGTTGCGCCACTGATGCCTGCTGTATGTATTACATGACTCTCCTGAGCTGATTGGCAGTGTGTATGTCTGTGCTGCTATCACTGTTAGTTCTGGAGAGTACAGTGATACATATAGCAGGCATATAGAGTGTGGGTGGCATAAAATGGGCGCTGTCATGTAGTGTGTACATCAGAACCAGTGGCCATGGCCCCACCATGCCCTCTTGCTGAATCTACTTTGTGACATATTGTCTCACAAGGGAGGGGTGAGGAACAGATACAATTTTATTGATTTATAAATGATCTAAATATCCTAGAACTGTAGTGCCCAGCTCAGCTTTATAATACATGAGAGCAGGGACAGTACAATTTTTTTTCTCCCCAGAGTTTTCGTTTAAAGAGTATTTGCAATCCTTTTATGCTAAAACCAACACTTCTATAAATTGCATGTATAGTTACCAACTGTCCCAGAATTCCAGAGATTTCAAAAAGGGGTGCAGTTTATGCAAACCAGCCTAAAAGTGGGTGATTTGGGAGTGGTAGTGCAATTCCCAATGGTGGCAGGAATGCTGCCTGGGATTAAAGGTCCCCAAAAATGTTGGCATCAATATATTTCCGTAATTAAATTTTACTTTTATGGGGATATTGTTTCCCTCCTGTTGGTAGACATACATTAGAGGTATGAGTATAGTACTATTACTACTAGAGTGTTATTTCTATATGGTTGCCAGCAGTAAGATGTCAAACACCCACTGCTGATTGGTTTTATAGCTGGCTGTTAATAGAAAAAAATAATTTACACAGTTAAAGGGAATGTGTCATCAGAAAATACATTTTGTAAACAATTTTGGTGATTTTTTAAGTTTTCATATCATGATAAAGAACAAAAATTATGAGTCAAAAATAGCCTTAGTAGCCAATATGAAAATTGCATTATTTCTATTTTTTAAATATGGATTGTGAAATGTAAAAAATGGCAATTTGAAAAAACAAACATTTAATTTAAAAATCTAATTTAAGCATTAGATATTTTTTTGATGATACCATGAGGGTGGCCCGGTAAGGTAGTGCAGGTGATGGGCTCTCTTGTGTAGTCCATCACCTGGCCACCTCTGCAGAGGAAGGGGGGTCTTTGTTGCGGTGATCCTGGCTGGGTGTGCAGTCTGTAGGTGTACAAGCTATACCTGTGTTTAGGCTTTATCTCAGGCCAGGATTCTTCCTCTGGGAAGGTACAGACATGTTTATGGTTTTGTTTCGCAACATTCATTTATTGAACATTCTGCATAATACTGAGAACACTTTAATACTGCTCGAGCAACAATTAACAAAGTTTTTTACAACATATTTGGCATCAGAAAGTGACTAACAGTAGCCATTGTGGGATGACTAAAGCTCTGGATTTACAATGGTTTACATTTCGCACCCTGTGGCGCTGACCCTGGCTGCTGGGATAACATGTGGTGTCTGTCTAGGCTTGAAGCTGCAGAGCTGCCATGGATGGATCAGAAACCTCACAAGCATTGCAGGAAATGACGTGGGAACTGGTGCCAGCGTTATGGGAGAAAGTGGTGATTTCAAGATGGTACTAATAGTTCATAATGATTTAATAATGGGAAGAGGAAAAGTGGCTGCCCAGTGTTTACATGCTGCAGTATCAGCCTACAAGCAGCTCCAAAAAAGAAATCCTGATTTACTCAAGCAATGGGAATACTGTGGACAACTAAAAGTAATTTTGAAAGCACCCGGATACACATTTGGCTTTATGTCATGTTTTCCTTTTGAGCTGCTCCACAACTCCTGATAACACCACCGTAACTAAACTTACTCCAGTACTTCCTTCCTGGCACTAATGCATTTAAAGTCATTTAGCTATTTCTGGACCAGCATCTTGTCCCACCTACAGGGACTCATTTTCTATAATGGTGCAGACCGTTGTCCGGACTCTCTCTTTGTCTAACGCTTGTTCCTGTGCTGACCTGTTCGCCCAGGTCTATACAATGCCACCTTCAGAGGCCACGTACTGCTGGAGTCCGTCCACTAACAGGGGAACCGCTGTAGAGTTTGGGTTCGGAGCTCAAAACTAGTGATGGGCGAACCCGCCGATGTTCGGGTTTGGTACATCCGTCCGGACTTTTTTTTTTAAAGTCTGTGTTCAGGAACGAACTTGTTCCAAACCCTGAACCCGGACGTTAAAGTTATGAAATGGTAGCTAGGGAAGCTGTAAAAAAAGTAAAACAATGATTAAACATCAGCATCATACTTACCAGGATCTGCGCACTTGTACTTCCAGCGCTGCTCATTAACTTCCTTATTTATTCACTGCACTTTCTTCCAACAGGCAACCACAGATGCCCACTCTATGTGCCAGCATCTGTGATTGGCTGTTGCACCCTCACCCAATATGCCAGCATTTGTAATTGGTTGCGATAGGCAACAAACCTGTCGTCATAGTAGTATAAAAGTAAATAAATAATTATAAAAAAATTATGCAGGACTTCGCTGTATTTCTGATTCTTAGTGCAGATAAAGCAGACAGCTGGGGGCTGCCACGCTGAGCTGCCTGGCTTTATCTTAGCTTGCAATCAAAATACAGGGCAGCTCATGTATTTTTTTTTTTTAATTCTTGAAGGAAGTAATTTAAAAAAATGCACGGGTTTCACCCTATTTTTGATTGCCAGCCAAGGGAAAAAACAGGTAGCTGGTGGCTGCTATCCTCAGCGTGGTGAAGCCCATAGTTATTGGGCTCTCCAGGCTAAAGAATAGCAGCCTGCAGCCACCCCAGAAATTGGTGCATTCATTAGAAGTGACAATTGCTGGCTCCTCACTAGGCTTTTCCCGATGGCCTGGTACAGTGGCATCGGGGTGATAGAAGGGATTAATGACAAGTGAGTATTAACAGCTTGTCATTAGGCCCAGATTGGTCACGCTAAGGTCTGAGACCCGTCCATTATCAGTCCTGTGAGTAAATAGTTAAAAAACACAGACTCAGAGAAAAATCCTTTATTTGAAATAAATCGCACAGACAAGCCTAATTTTGCCATTTATTAAATCTGCACATACCCTCTGACGATAATCAGAATGATGGTCCCACGAAGTACACGATCCTGACTCTTCTTCATCCAGAGATTGCAGCTATGGACCAAGCATCTGCTTGCTATAGTCCCTGGGAAAACACTCACTGACTTTCTGATTGGCCTACAGCTGCCATAGGTGTAGCTGAGAAAAGCTTATCCTGGTGGCACCAGTGAAAACACATTCATCTGGGCCACAATCGCCACGGAATCTGTGGCCTGTGGGCCACATGTGTAGAACAGAGAATCCCGAGGGAACAGAGGAAAGGTAAGACGAAATGTGTGCTTGTGTATGTGTGTATAAATGTATGGTGTGTGTTTTTATTTATGTATGGTGTGTATAAAAAATTACTACAAGAAGATGGGGCATTACTACAAGAAGGAGACCAGGGTGGGAAATTACTACAGTAAAGGGACCAGGATGGGGTGTTACTACAAGAAAGGGACCAGGATAGTGCATTACTACAAGAAGGGGACTAGGATGGCGCATTACTACAAGAAGAAGAAAAGATGGGGATATTACTACAAGAAAGAGAACAAGATGGAGCATTACTACTAGAAGGGGGTCAAGATGGGACATTACTACAAGAAAGGGAGCACATTGGGGCACTACTTCAAGAAGGGGAGCAGGGTGGGGACATTACTGAAATATAGGGACCAGGATGGGGTGTTACTACAGGAAGGGAACCAGGATGTGGATTTACTACAAGAGGAGGACTAGGATGGGGTGTTACTATAAGGAGTATGTGGCGCCCCTGCGGGTATTAGCCACAGTATAAGATCATAATAGTTGCACTCACTTAGAAAGCCAAGCCACTGCACTACCACCTTTGGCCAGTAGGGGGAGCTCCAGAGACACCAGAGACTTCCCTAGAGATAAAACACTGGTCTGAGGTGAATTTTCAGACAGTTGGAGCCAGGGACTCAGAGTGACAGGAGCTGCATTGAGTTCCTGAGGACTGACTGAAAATTTCCAGGGCCAAGCCATCGGTCTGAGGAGGAGAAAACTGATAAGAGAAACACTTTCAGAATCGGGTAGCATCATTATCTACCCTAGATAAAAAGCGCAAATACGGATACCGGATCCGTGGCTGCATTAGTTATATACAATACAGCAACCGGAAAAACGTGAGGTAACAACAAGCTTCACAGGGCCAGACACAGCAACATACTTAGAGTTCAGCAGTACTCCCGGAGGGGGTAAGCAGAGAGAGACAAAGGACTCAAGTTGCCTGTTGAGTGGGACCCAGAGAGGACAGATTTGGGCCGGCAGCGAGTTCACACACGGCAGCAGGGCCACATAGACAGCGCAAGCAGGAGGTAAAGGACCCGGTGTTGCCTGAGCAACTGAACCCCGATTGCAGACTCCGGAGACGGGACTTGTTGTATTATAGTTTGGTTGAAAGTAAACCAGTTAAACCTCATCTGTGCCTCAGCCTCTGATTTAACAGCTACCATCTATCCAGGATTGGGACCATCACCGCTAAGAGAATTTGCTGTGAATCAAGTAAGTGTCTGTGTCCTTAACATCTCCTCACCATACTTCCATCTTCATCCATCATTAACTTTAACATCACCTGTCCAGGGGACCCTACAGCCCTACCCGGAAAAGGGCTATACCATCTCAGCTGCCTCTCACCATCATCCCCTGGCCAGTACAAGGCAGCGGTGGCCATATATAGCCACATTATTCCGGTGGCGTCACGACAATAACATCTACAAACTTTATAAATTATATAAACTTCTAAATCCCCTGTAAATACCCCCTTTTAGGAGTGTGCCAGCCTGGGGCCACGGCCTGGGTCCAGCCACCAGTGACTCCCCCAAGGAAAGGGACCCTGCGCCGGGTATCCCGGTCCCCTAAGCTGGGCGGCACATCTCTCTTTGGCGTCACGAACAGGATTTACCGTGCCTGGTTAAATCGGGTACTGTGTGCCGTGATTAATGCCGAAAATTGTGAGAAAATCCGAGAAAAATTGACTTTTTTATCAAAAAGTGATTTTCCCATTGGAAACCATTGAAATAGACTTTTCCCCATTGACTAACATTGAAACAAAATGGCCGCCAGCCTCTGAGGTAAAATTGCATCATCACTAATTACCTCATAACTGCCACAGCACGAGACTGCTATTTGAACTGTGTCATAGCCCTGAGCTCTGATCTGACTGAAAAATTTCAGATTCCGCCATTACTGAGCTCACGGTGAGCAGAAGCAGCAGGGGGCGTGTCTTTGTGGGCGGCACCAAGCTGAGAGCTCTGACGTCGGCAAAAGGGGAAAACCAATCCTGCTGCACAGCGGAACGATTATACTCCATCCCGACGGAAGCAGAGGACCGGAAGGGTCCGGATTAACTAAGGGGGCGCAACATGTCGCAGCACGGAGACGCCGAAACACCCGGCGACACAAATGCAGCTGAAGCACAAAACAGAGCGCTCGGCAGCACAGCGGCGCAAGGTGCAGCGCCCATTATGCCGATGTTGATGCCATATACCCCAGGTGCTCCATGGCTTCCCGTGTATGAAGGTAAGCCTAATACTTTTGATGATTTTAAAGAAAAACTGCTGGCCTATTTAAACATGTTTCCAATGGCAGAAGCTCAGCGTGTCGGTTTGCTGATGGCACAGTTAAGTGGTAATGCCAAGCGAGAAGTCACAGCATGGTCCGCTGATCTAAAAGACACTGCTGAGCATATTCTAGCTGGATTAAAGGTAGTATTTGAAACTACTGCTGGTAGCAAAGCAAAGACCAAATTCTTCAATTGCAAACAAAAGGCCAATGAGAGTGTGAGAGACTTTGCCCTGAATTTACAAGAGGCCCTTAAAGCGCTTACACTGGCTGAACCAATGTTTAACACTGGCGCTGATAAATTGCTAAAAGATCAATTCATTGAGGGACTATTAACCCCTTCTCATCGAGGGCATGCGAGTATGCTGACTTTCAAGGACCCTGAAGTGACATTTGCCCAGTTAAAGGAGAGCGCTATTCGTCTCCAGCAGGCAGAGGCACTTTGGGATCAGGATCCTGAGCAATCCATTACAGAAACCCCTCAACAACAGAGAGTGCCAGTGACATCAGTTAAGCCCCTGGAGGCCAGTGCTAATGATGCTTTCCAGCAAAAGCTTGACTCTCTAACAGACATTGTCACCTCAATGGCTAAAACCATGCAGGAAATGAGAGAATCACAGACTACATCCAAGATGGAGTTGGCGAACCGCAGAGAGGATATTCCCTGGATGAGACCCCAGAGATACCCAGCGTGGAGAGGACGACCCAACGACCGTTACCAGCCGGATGGACAGCCTATTTGCCGCCGTTGCCGGAAGCCAGGCCACATCGCCCGCAATTGTGATTTAAACAAGGATCCCCTGGGAATGCGGGCCGCTTCGCAGGAGTGAACTTTCAAGGCCCAACATCCTGGCACGACAAGTACGTCGGAGGACGTCCTATTATCCCCATCGTGCTGGACGGTATTCCCCTCAATGCCTTGTTGGACACTGGTTCCCAGATTTCATCTATACCACATATCCTTTATAAGAGGTACTGGGCAGATTCAGACATTGATAAAAGGCCATCTAATGTTGAGCTAAGTATATATGCTAGTAATGGAAAATTGGTACCGCAAGTAGGATTTAGAGAGATGACCATTAAGATTGGTAGAGCAGAATTAAAAAATCAGGGTATCATAATTGTTGATGTTAACCGACGGGAACCTTTTGTATTGGTAGGTATGAATGTTTTAGAAAATTGTTTTTCCGAGGTTATTACTATTTTACAGCAATTTGCGGAAACTGCCCAATCCTGCCAGCAGAGAATTCTCCAGAGAGAGATAAAAGCATTGGTGCTGAAGCAACAAGTAGAGGTTGCAGGTGGAGAAATCGGCAGTGTGAGGGTAAGTGACTCAACTCCTATAGTAATACCTCCAAAAACTGAAATGCTGGTATGGTGTAGAGCAGCCATTGGTATTAAAGGACGAGATTACCAAGCCTTGGTAGAGCCTGTGTACACTGATAGTAGACCCACGATATTAACGGCTAGAGGAATAGTCGAGGTACACAGGGGAAGAGTGCCCATACGTCTTTTGAATTGTGGAGAGGAAGAGGTCACTTTACCAAGGTACGCTACAATGGCCAAGCTATACACTGTTGACAACAATGCCATCACAGCCATTGGGCCCTTGAATCCGTCATGTCAGGCGGACGACAATGGTTCAAGTGGAGAATTAGAAGATTGGTGTCAGCAGCTGCATATAGGTACAGATTCAACACCTACCCACCAAAAACAAGGGGTGTACCGACTAGTAGAAGAATATGAACGGGTCTTCAGTAAACACCCATTAGACTTCGGACAGATTAAAGGGGTAGAACATACAATTCCTACCGGTAACCACCCACCAATAAAAGAGAGATATAGACCCATACCGCCCGCTCATTATCAATGTGCTAAAGACATGCTGAGGGAGATGAAACAGGCCGGGTAATAAGAGACAGTTGTAGCCCCTGGGCAGCCCCTCTGGTAATAGTTAAAAAGAAAGACGGAACCATGAGAATGTGCGTAGACTACCGGCAGATTAATCACATTACCCATAAAGACGCCTACCCCTTACCTAGAATTGAAGAGTCATTAGCCGCTTTAAGATCTGCTAACTATTTTTCCACCTTAGACTTAACAAGTGGGTATTGGCAAGTCCCTGTGGCTGAGGAAGATAAAGAGAAGACAGCGTTTACCACCCCGATGGGTCTCTGTGAATTTAATTGTATGCCGTTCGGACTCTGCAACGCACCCGGTACCTTTCAGCGATTGATGGAATGCTGTCTCGGACACAAGAACTTTGAAGCCGTCCTTCTGTACCTAGATGATGTAATAGTCTACTCAAAGACTTACGAACAACATCTACAAGACCTGGCAGAAGTGTTCGAGGCCTTATCCCGGTATGGTATGAAGATCAAGCCATCAAAATGTCACCTTCTAAAGCCAAAGGTACAATACCTGGGACACGTTGTAAGTTCAGAAGGAGTAGCACCGGATCCCGAGAAAGTAACCGCAATAAGGGATTGGCCAAGACCTACCAGCGTGAAACAGGTGAGGCAATTCCTGGGACTGGTGGGCTACTATCGTAGATTCATCCAAGGGTTCACCAAGCTAGCAGCACCTCTACAAGACATCCTGGTAGGGCAGTCGAAGAAGCCTTCAAACCGCAATCCTCCTTTCCAGTGGAGTGATGAGAGGGAAGATTCCTTTGAAAAGTTGAAGAAGGCATTGACCGGAGAAGAAGTTCTGGCATACCCCGATTACCATCAACCTTTCATCCTTTACACAGATGCGAGTAATGTGGGACTGGGAGCAGTACTATCTCAGAAGCAAGGACGCAGGAGAAAGTCATCGCCTTTGCAAGTAGAAAGCTCCGGCCTACTGAAAGAAATCCTGAAAATTACAGCTCCTTCAAGTTAGAACTACTGGCAGTAGTCTGGGCTGTGACTGAGCGTTTCAAACACTACTTGGCAGCTGCAGAATTCACCGTCTATACTGATAACAACCCATTGACCCACCTGGATACAGCCAAGCTAGGTGCGCTGGAACAGCGATGGATAGCCCGGCTGTCTAATTACAACTTCGTGATCAAGTATAGAGCAGGCCGAAAGAATGGAAATGCAGACGCCTTATCCCGGATGCCGCACTTGAGAGACGTGGAAGAAGAACCGGTAGAACTTGAAGAAATTGAACTACCCGCCTTCCATCGTCCCAAGGTAGGACAGTATCAATCCAGTGCCTATCAGAAACATCAACAGGTGAATCTCAACCCATTAGCACACCACAGATGGGCTGACACTCAAGACAGCAATCCAGCTGTGAAGTTGGTGAAAGAACTGCTGACTGAGCAAAGTGCGTATCCCAATGAAAATGCACCGAAAGAGACACATCAACTCTGGAAAGAGAGAGGCAAAATGTTCCTGTACCAAGGAAAGCTGTGCAGAAGATATACCAATCCAAAGACGCATGAGCTAGTATGGCAGATCATTGTGCCTAAACAAGATGTAAAAATGGTCCTAGAAGCTTATCACAATGGTGCTGGTCACTTCGGGTGGAAAAAGCTAGAAGTACTTTTAAGAGAAAGATTCTACTGGGTTGGAATGAGAAGATCAATTGAAGAATGGTGCAGAAACTGTGGTCCGTGCAACCTCAGAAGAAAAGATCTAAAAAACCAAAGAGCACCACTCCAGCCTATAGTTACCAAGCAACCACTTGAGCTCGTAGCAATAGACCACGTGAAATTGACACCAAGCCGGTCCGGCTATGTCTATGCTTTAACCATCGTGGACCATTACTCACGCTTCCTGGTAGTAGTGCCCGTGAAAGATCTCACTGCAAAGACAGCAGCTAAGGCGTTCCAGACATACTTTTGCAGACCCCATGGATATCCGGAACAAGTACTCGCAGACCAAGGTACAGCATTTGAATCAGAGATCTTCAGAGAATTTTGCAATATGTATGGCTGCAAGAAGATCCGTACAACAGCCTATCATCCGCAAACAAATGGCTTATGCGAAAAAATGAACCATATTGTAATCGATCTCTTAAAGACTTTACCAGAGACAGAGAGAAACCTATGGCCAGAGAAATTGCCTGACTTGGTAGACCTCTATAACAATGTCCCGGTAAGCTCCACAAACTGTACCCCAGCTTACCTTATGCGTGCAAGACCTGGCAAGCTACCAATAGATCTAGAAATGGGCATCGTAAAACCTGATGCAGAAGTGCAGGATTCCAACTGGGACTCCCTACGCCAACAACAGTATCGCCAAGTGCAAGAATGCGTAGAAAGGAATCTCCAGAAAACTAGAGAAAGACAAGAGCAATACTTCAACCAGAATGCTCTAGCAACCCCATTAAAACCTGGTGATCAAGTGCTCAAGAGAAACCGTCGCACTAATAAACTGGACAATCAGTGGGAATCCGTCCCATATACAGTTTTACCAATGAGAGTGAACAATCCTAAAATGTGTCTTATAAGCAAAGATGGTGGATTAACATCAGTACTAGTGTCAAGAGACAATCTAAAACTATGTCCAGAGACATTGAAAGAAAAAGAAGTCATTCAACCTGAACCAGAAGTTATTCAACCAGTACCGGTTCAACCTGTTGACGAAAAAGAAGAAGATGGAGTATATCACACCTATTTAGGAGACTTTCCTAAAACCTGGCCAACCTACAATGGTGCAGTAGTAGTTCCCATGATGGCCTTCTATCAAACACCAGAGCCTGTAATACCAGAAGCCCCAAGACCAATAGAATTAGAAGCAGACCCTGTACCACAAGACGTTCCAAGACAGGAAGAACAAATTCCTAGTAATAATAGTCCTGGACACGGTGGAATTGCCAATCCCACAAATGTGGAATTATCCCTAGCAGAACCAGAAGTACTTACTAGGTATACATCCACTCACACCATCACATTGAGTACACCCAGTACACAAGCTTTACGCAGATCACAGCGTAGTACTCAGGGTCAATTACCAGCAAGATATGCAGACTACCAAATGTAAATAGATATTTCAACCAGAAATATCTGAAAGGAACTTGTTTAGTTGTTAATCAGTAGTTATTAGATGTAACGTTAAAAAGCTCAGTACCTACAGAGACTATTCTGTATGAACTACTTGCATATTCTTGAACTCTTTTCTTCATTTATCAGCCCGGAGGCGGTAAATTAAAGCTCCGGAAAGACTGCTTTTTGAACATTCTTAAGTTTATTCATAAACTTTGTTGGAAAAATGGACGCTAATTGCAGTGCCTTTCCTAACAAATAAATAGCCCTCAAGGACAGAGCTGTATTAATGGACGCTATTTGAAGTGACTTTTTACAAGACTCTATTTTTTAAACTTGAGTGGTTTTTGTAACTTTTTATTTTTTTTTAAGACTCTATAAATATTATCTGTTATATCTTATGTTTATTGTCCCACAGTCCCGGAGTACTGTTCTTAACTAAGGGGGAATGTGGCGCCCCTGCGGGTATTAGCCACAGTATAAGATCATAATAGTTGCACTCACTTAGAAAGCCAAGCCACTGCACTACCACCTTTGGCCAGTAGGGGGAGCTCCAGAGACACCAGAGACTTCCCTAGAGATAAAACACTGGTCTGAGGTGAATTTTCAGACAGTTGGAGCCAGGGACTCAGAGTGACAGGAGCTGCATTGAGTTCCTGAGGACTGACTGAAAATTTCCAGGGCCAAGCCATCGGTCTGAGGAGGAGAAAACTGATAAGAGAAACACTTTCAGAATCGGGTAGCATCATTATCTACCCTAGATAAAAAGCGCAAATACGGATACCGGATCCGTGGCTGCATTAGTTATATACAATACAGCAACCGGAAAAACGTGAGGTAACAACAAGCTTCACAGGGCCAGACACAGCAACATACTTAGAGTTCAGCAGTACTCCCGGAGGGGGTAAGCAGAGAGAGACAAAGGACTCAAGTTGCCTGTTGAGTGGGACCCAGAGAGGACAGATTTGGGCCGGCAGCGAGTTCACACACGGCAGCAGGGCCACATAGACAGCGCAAGCAGGAGGTAAAGGACCCGGTGTTGCCTGAGCAACTGAACCCCGATTGCAGACTCCGGAGATGGGACTTGTTGTATTATAGTTTGGTTGAAAGTAAACCAGTTAAACCTCATCTGTGCCTCAGCCTCTGATTTAACAGCTACCATCTATCCAGGATTGGGACCATCACCGCTAAGAGAATTTGCTGTGAATCAAGTAAGTGTCTGTGTCCTTAACATCTCCTCACCATACTTCCATCTTCATCCATCATTAACTTTAACATCACCTGTCCAGGGGACCCTACAGCCCTACCCGGAAAAGGGCTATACCATCTCAGCTGCCTCTCACCATCATCCCCTGGCCAGTACAAGGCAGCGGTGGCCATATATAGCCACATTATTCCGGTGGCGTCACGACAATAACATCTACAAACTTTATAAATTATATAAACTTCTAAATCCCCTGTAAATACCCCCTTTTAGGAGTGTGCCAGCCTGGGGCCACGGCCTGGGTCCAGCCACCAGTGACTCCCCCAAGGAAAGGGACCCTGCGCCGGGTATCCCGGTCCCCTAAGCTGGGCGGCACAAGTACAAGATGGGGCATTATTACTAGAACAAGGCCAGGAAATGCATTACTACAAGATAAAGACCAGGATGGGGTGTTACTACTAGGAGTACAAGATGGGGCATTACTACTAGAAGACAGCCAGAATGAGGCATTACTACAAGAAGGGGTGCATGATGTGACATTACTACAAGAAGGGGAGCAAGATGGAGCAATAATAATTCAAGAAGGGGAATAAGATGGAGTAATACTACAAGGGGAATAAGATGGAGTAATACTACAAGAAGGAACTTGATTTGCCAAAGGCAACCAAAACCTCCAAATTAAAGGTTAAAAAATAACTTTGAATTATAGTTATTTAAAACATGTAATTAGTGCACAACAAAAAACAGTGATTAAAAACACTGGAGTGCAAAGATAGCACAATGCTTTATTTCAATCTCATTATAGAGAACTATCTCTCTAGAGCAACCATAATTTATTATCGCTATTATAATAATAATAATATTTATTAATTTATATAGTACTATAAATTCCATAGCACTTTACAAACAAAAGAGAGACAGTAATGCTGTCTCTCTTTTGAGCTCACAATCTAAATATCCTGTCAGTATGGCTTTACAATGTGGGAGGAAACCGGGGTGCCTGGAGGAAACCCATGCAAACACATGATGAACATGCAAACTCCTTGCAGATGTTGTCCTTGGTGGGAATTGAACCCAGGACCTCAGGACTCCAGCGCTGCAAGGGCTGCAGTGCTAACCACTTGAGCCACCATGCCACCCTCACTCTATAGCTGGAGCCACACTGTCATGCATCAAACACGGAGCGTGTTTGATGCATGACAGTGATGCAAGTGTAGTGCGTGTTTTGTGTCAGTGTGGTGCGAGTGTGGTGCATTTGGGTGAGTGTGCATGGCTGTATGCATGTGAGTGTGCTGCATGAGTGTGTGTGTGGTGCGTGTCAGTGTGATGCTGTCCACGGCCTTGAAGTTTGGTCGGCAGGATTTCTCAGCATGTAATCCCGCCGAGCAAACCTCTGGCCCGCCGACAGCATTTACCGGCTTTTTTTTTAAATTGCCGGTTTCCCGCCACAGTATGCAATCATATTTCACCACTGTGACAACAGTGGTGAAAGATCATTCATAAAAACACAGCTGCTGTCCACATTTTGAAATTCCTGAGGTTAACCTGCATATTAAAGGGAACCAACCACCCCAAATGACCCCCCCGGACTATTAATATCGTTCCCTAGACCCAGCACATACATGTGCTGCAAGGTTTTTAGCTAAAAAAACTGTTTTTTAAAAGTGAAGATAATGCTTTATAAAGATTATAACGAAGGGACGGGTGGGTGTTACTTAGCTGTGGCTAAAGCCGAGATTCTGCTGCCAGTCATCCTCGTGTGCTCGTCACAGCAGTAATGGCCAGCCCTTTTTGCAGCGTCCCAGGCTGGTGCACGGGATGTCATGCCCGTGCACACGTCATCAGCTACAGCCGGGTCGCGAGCGCGCGCTCTGACTTCCTGCGCTCGGCTGTGGAAGTCAGAGCGCGCGCTCGCGACCCGGCTGTAGCTGATGACGTGTGCACGGGCATGACATCCCGTGCACCAGCCTGGGACGCTGCAAAAAGGGCTGGCCGTTACTGCTGTGACGAGCACACGAGGATGATGACTGGCGGCAGAATCTCGGCTTTAGCCACAGCTAAGTAACGCCCACCCGTCCCTTCGTTATAATCTTTATAAAGCATTATCTTCACTTTTAAAAAACAGTTTTTTTTAGCTAAAAACCTTGCAGCACATGTATGTGCTGGGTCTAGGGAACGATATTAATAGTCCGGGGGGGTCATTTGGGGTGGTTGGTTCCCTTTAACTCCATCTGCAGCCTTTGTGTGGCATGTCAGCACAGAGGCTACAGATGCGGCTAATAAGCCGGTTTATGGAGGGTTAGCCCCATATTTGTGTGGTGCCAGCTTAAAATCAAACAAGCCTCCCCAACATGTTTTTCCTATACAGGCATCATCAGAGGGCATAGGCTCACATAAATTACCGGCCAAACCAACCTTAAAAAACAAACCTCTGCTTGTGACATCATTGGCTTATTTACCAATTACATGGTTTCTAATATTATTTCCTACTTCTGTACCATGCACTCTATCCAAAGGTTATCTCACCAAGGAGAGGACATGTCATATGATATCTCCTTCCATATGTCACTCAAACAAAATACCTATCAAATGTCAAGATTCTAAAAAGAAAATGCCCCTTTGGGTTCGCCATCCTATCAGGCATCCGACTCACAGGCCTGATGGCAGCCACATGGTCTATCACCATTGGCGGTACACCAGTGGCTAATGGATATGGAAGACTACATGGCAGCAGGTTTACTAGTCCTTTAGTAATTATCTCCTGTTCATAAAAGTGATTTTTTATCAAAACTACAGTAAACAACCAGTAAGTGACATATCGCTGGATTCTGGGTCTCTGTCTTTAAATCATGCTGTTCTCAGATTAGGTAACAAACACCTATCGACAGATTCCCTTTAAGTGTATGGTTAAATCCAAGGGCATGCATGCCCATCTCACTATTCTTTTACCACCTGGATACTGTGACCACAAATCATCCCATGCATTAAATCCACATTTATCAGACATTTGTGGCCTTAGCTGTGAATAGGCTGAAAATATTAGCAGCAGGAATATCTATTGAAACCCAATGTAAACTATATTAAACAAGTATGTTAGTATGTACTAAAGAGTTATTTGCTCTATTAACTAATTAGGTTTTTCAGAGAGCCACATTGCTGCCATCCCTGACAGTAAATGACCATCGTGTTGCTAATGAAACCATGGTAGTAGTAATTACCTAGCTCTTCTGAACTTGGCATTCATTGCAATGGAATTTGAGAAAAACAGTATCCAGAAGAAAACAGATACCATCTAAGAATGTAGTACATTTTCTAAAACACCTATTTGTAGTCTAAAAGCAAACACTGTGATTATGGAAAATAAACATTTTTTTTTACTAGGGTAAAATGTAATTTAGTTAAAAAAAAAAAGGGTGTTAGTTTCTCTCTCAACCAGGAGATGGCGATGTTGACATACAGTCTATAAGTATGATTCACACTTTGTACCATTTGCTCATTTCTACATCTGGGAAACATTATTATGTAGTTCTTTGCCTGTTGTATTTGACCCTTTATATAGTGACCTTTTAAAAGCACTTGGCTCACAATGCTGTAACTGCACATACGTTTTGTATTGGTATCTGTGCATTTACTTATCCTTTTAAACAGGTAGAAAGAATAACAGCTGCGAACATTCATGTACATCTCTGCATTTTGAATGCCACAAGGTCATAGTTTTAAATAAAAAGGATATAATTCTATAGATGCCTTTATAAAAAGGATTAAAATGATTGCAAGCGCCGCATACACGCCAACAATTTAAAAGAATACTCATAAAAATACAAATTTGCGTACAAAGTTAATCATCCTGTTAACATTGCCTACTATACCATTCCTTAACCTCTTGATGACCAGCCCCAGACGTGTATATAGGTTGTCTGGCACCCTTGTAAGAATGAGTCGTCATCATATGATTTTCACACTTAATCACCTGGTGACAAGCTGCTCTTCATAATCCTCTCAATGTTCAGTGAAAAACAAAGAAATAGGAAAAGCTGTCACATGACCATAATATGTCATATAGTATGATAATCACATATGAGTGGAGTGGCCATGTGGTGACTGCTGGAACCAGAATCCTGACAGTGAGTATATTACATGCTGTTAGGATTGTGCATGCTATAGTGCCTAATTTTATAATTAAAGGGCTTGTCCAGGTTTGAGTTGAAAGTTGTCAATCACTCTTGGTGGCTGCAGGCTTCTAAATTCTAACAACGCATGCATGTCACAATGGTCTCCTGAGTCTTGGAGACTTGGTTTCAAACCTGAGTATCATTTTTTTAGTGAGACTCTTCATATTAAATGTGTTACTTTTGTTTTGGAACTCTAAAGGTACCTTCACACACATCAATATTGCTTGCAATTTCGCTGACAATTTGCTGGTTGCAGTGAAATCATGGACACATTGTTCTATGTTGTTGCTGTGTACAAATAGTACAATGTGTCCATGATTTCACTGCAACCAGCAAATTGCCAGTGAAATTGCAAGCAATATTGCTGCGTGTGACGGTACCTTAAGGGTTAATGTCAGTTTTGTAGCCTGCTGCTCCCTGGTGGTTCTGTGCAGTTGCAGCTACTCTGTGACCATTCCCATCTTTTCCAATAGTCAAATGATCTATCAGCTAGTGTTGGTGACAGAATTTCATTCTGTTCAAGCCACCTGGGTAGACGGAGCTGGCTTCTTGTGCTAAGCTATCTGCGGGCTGGAAATTTGGATGCAACCATGAAGTTGCCGTTTATCCTTTGGTATTTTCCCATGTATGATTTCTTTCCTTCAGTGTTGATTAGTGCAATGGTGGGACTATCAGTCTTGCCGGCCAGCTCTCTAGAGAGGGATCAAGGCAGAGCCAGTGAGGCAGTGGCGTAACTTCAGGCCCAGGGGCCCCGATGCGAAAGCTGCAGTGGGGCCCCCAATTATTGCAAATCTTTAATAGTATTAGTCTTTTTCTATAGGCCAAGGGGACTTTCAGGGCCCCCCTAGGTTGCAGGGCCCGGGTGCGATCGCAACCCCTGCACCTATTGTAGTTACGCCCCTGCAGTGAGGGACTAGGTATCCTGCTTTGCAAAGGGTGAAAGAACCCATGTAGGTGTAAGAGGGTGGGCCTGCAGTCCTGTGCCCCCCTGAAGACATTGATAATTACATTGTATTGTGTGTAGTAAACATACTGTACTATAGTGATAAGAAATGTTATGTAGTGATATGCTGTACTAATTGTACAGTGCTGTGCAAATTAATGGGACAAAGAATTTTTTAAGTAAAATTGTAAGTTGGTTACCAGTCAGTGATTCAAATCAGTTTTAACTGCTTTGAACAGGTGTGAGTGTACAACCTTGAGTAACAAAATATGGTTTGACTGGTTTTAGTCAGAAAATAATAGCTAGCTGCCCCCTCAGCTTCAGTTGAGAGCTTGTTTCTGTGAGGAGTGGTTTAGTGTACTTTTTCTTTGTGTGATTCGTGCCTGTAAAAATGGATGTTACTCCATGGAAGAGGTCTAGAATTATTACTCTTGTGGGTCATTCCATGTCAAGTGATCCAAAAATAAATATTTTTTTCCCTGACGTCCTCAGATTTTTTAAATTTTTTTCTATATGAAGAACAACTTTAGTTAATTACAGAAAAAAAGTTTTGAATTTTTTTCTTTATCAGTTAATTTTTTACAGATTTTTAAAGTTTTAAAAAAAGTGCGAATTTTGGCCTGGTATGGCTTTACATTTTCTATCATATCTCGGGCTAGAAATAAGACAGAGAAACAAAATAAACACCAATCTACTCAGAACTGTGCAGGCTTTCACCAGATATGTCACAAGAGGATCTTTGTTAATATTTTACCCATGTGATCGCAAGTGCAAAACTTTAAAACGCATTTCCAAAAAATCGGCGCGCTTTAAATATTTCAAAAACTGCCCATGTGTCTGCTATGCTCTTAGCCACATCTGTACCAAATTTCAAGTTGGGATCGCGATGGGATCATATTTTAAAATATTTTAATATTAATAGCGTCAATGGGTCATTCTATATCAAGTGATCTAAATATGAATATTTTTTTTTACCTGACGTCTTTAGATTTTTTTTATTCTTTTTCCTTTATGAAGTACAACTTTAGTTAATTACAAATTAAAAGTTTAGAATTATTTTCTTCATCAGTTAATTTTTTACAGATTTTTAAAGTTTAAAAAAAGGGTGAATTTTGGCCTGATATGACTTTACATTTTTTTTATCTCAGGCTAGAAATAAGATAATGAAGTGGGAGAGGCATCATTTTACTCAGAACGGTAACAGCTTTCATTTGATATGTTACAAGACTATGTTTCTTTATATCAAATTCAAACTATTGACGGGCAATTGTGAAAAAATGACTGATTGTGTTCTTGGTTATATTTGTGCAGAGATTCAACTTGGGACCTGTCAAATTTATATATTTTTTATTTTATGGTTGTATGAGTTATCACAACTTATTGAATAAAACATTTATATGCAACAAAAAAGAAACACAAAAAACAAATCCCATAAGTGCCAGGATAAATACATCTTAATCATCAGAACACAATGCTCAGCATTTTCAACTTGAATGTATTGAACAAACCAAAAGAAGAAAGGTGATCATATCCTCAAGTTTGATTAAACAAGATTAAAAGAACCAAAAATGTTAACCCCTATTTATACATATAAATTTGTTTTCTATTCTAGCACTAAACATGTGATTTATGAAGTGTTTAATAAGAATAGTACAGTAGTTAAATCATCGTTCTATAAATTATGAACTAATCAAACAATTAATAGTATGTTTTTAAAGTGGCATTTTATGAATTTGTCCCTTCTAGTGGGTGAAATGTAATCTTGTCCATAAACGCTTACTAAGAATCGCCATTTCCTTGTGTGTCAAAGAGTATGTCCGGCCTGTCACGGTGTTAGGCTCCGTCTGAGTTAATATCTGATTTTTGTGCACTTTTAAAATGTCTGGCTTTCTTGGATACACAAAGGATGGCGCTGGACCAGAAGGATGCAATAAAGTCAATTCTACTTCTTCATTTTCACAATCTTTGGAGAGTACAGTAGCCAGCCACCAGCGCCAATCATATTCAGATTTTTTCAAATGGATTGCAACAGTGTCTATGATAAAATGCTGTTTCTTGAGAAGTCGCAGCCATTGCTGTGTGGGAAAAATACAGTTAATATTAAGTAAGGAAGATAGGTAATAAAAATAAAGATTTACAGTACACTTGAGATAGAACTGTATTACTATAAAGTGAGTTTTAGGGCTAGCGCGCACAGTTTTTTCTGTCTGCAGTTTTGGCAGCTTGTTTTTCTACCAGGTTTTTACCACATATGCGTTAGTTTTTTTAATCGCTAGTGAAAAAAATGGCAGCTTTTTTTATATAAATGATAAATGCTGCGTTTATTGCAGCGATTAAAAAGTAGTTCAAGCAGTGATTTACTCACTCTTGAGTGTTTCCAAAAACACTGCATGTGGTGAACCCCATAGAAATCAATGGGGCTGTTTTTCTGAATGATGATCCCTAAGAATAACACTGTGTGTATTGGCCCTTAATAATAAAAGCATTAAACTATTAATATATTTACTCACCCATATTTTAGTACACAGCCTTGATGGCTTTGTACAGACTATTGTCTGTTCAGGAGTGAAGATGTCCAGACATGTCAGGACATGAAAGGTCTGAACGAGCTGTCTTACTTCCTGAATGCAGTGGGTAGACACTTAACATGATTGACAGAGCTGCTGGCCTATCATCTGCTCTGCATTCACTGTCTATCCCTGTGCTTTCTCATGTTGAGCCCTAACAAAGCTTTTTCCTATATGTCCTCTCCTGCTTCTAAGCTGTAACATATCAAAATAATACAGTAATGTCTAAAAATAATGGATTTGATAAATATAGACCCCACGCTTTTAGACCACAGGTTGAACAGATCTGAATTCAAGATTTTTGAATTGACACTATAATAGTTCAATATTTTAAAATATGATCCCATCACGATCCCAACTTGAAATTTGGTACAGATGTGGCTAAGAGCATAAAAGACACATGGGCAGTTTTGGAAAATTTTTATTAAAACGTTTTTTCGGAAATGCGTTTCAAAATGTTGCGTTTGCGTTCTCATGGGTAAAAAATTAAAATTAACAAATATACTCTTGTGTCATATCTGGTGAAAGCCTGGGCAGTTCTGAGTAGAATGGTGTTTATTTTGTTTCTCTATCTTATTTCTAGCCCAAGATAAAAAAAATGTAAAGTCATACCAGGCCAAAATTCACACTTTTTTTTTAAACTTTAAATATCTGTAAAAAATTAACTGATGAAGAAAAAAATTCTAAACTTTTAATTTGTAATTAACTAAAGTTGTACTTCATAAAGGAAAAAAAATCAAAAAAATCTAAAGACGTCAGGTAAAAAAAAATATTCATATTTAGATCACTTGATATGGAATGACCCATTGACGCTATTAATAGTAAAATATTTTAAAATATGATCCAATCGAGATCCCAACTTGAAATTTGGTACAGATGTGGCTAAGAGCAAAGCAGACACATGGGCAGTTTTTGAAATATTTAAAGCGCGCCGATTTTTTGGAAATGCTTTTTAAAGTTTTGTGCTTGCGATCACATGGGTAAAATATTAACAAAGATCCTCTTGTGACATATCTGGTGAAAGCCTGCACAGTTCTGAGTAGATTGGTGTTTATTTTGTCTCTCTATCTTATTCCTAGCCTTAGTTATGAGGAGAAACGTAAAGGCAGGCAACAGCGAAATTCGCACTTTTTCCGAACTTTGAAAATCATTTTAAAAAAAATAAATTTTTAAAAAAATTTTTCTCTTCACATTTTGCATTGTCTGACATGCTATTATCAAATAACAAAATCTCAAAAGAATTAAAAATATAGAGGTAATAATCATTGGTTCACTTGACATGGAATGACCCTTAATGAACATACAAGTCTGACTGTAATGGTGGGTTTACACACACCAACTTATCTGTCCAACTTCTGACCAACTTGCTGGTTGCAGGGAAATCATGGACACATTGCTCCATTTTGTGGCTGTGTACAAATGGAACAATGTGTCCATGATTTCACTGCAACCAGCAAGTTGGTCAGAAGTTGGACAGATAAGTTGGTGTGTGTAAACCCACCATAAGAGATATCACTTCCACCGTTGGTATTGGAAAATCTACCGTTTCAAGAATAATTCGCACACGCAATGAAACTGGATCGTTTTCTCCAAAACAAAAAGGGAAATGTGCAAGAAAAAGGAAACGACACCAAGAACTGATAAAACACTTATCAGAAATTGTAAAACTAGTGCAAGAAAAACTTGCTTTGTCCCAATTAATTTGCATAGCATTGTAGGTATAATAAGGTGCAGATATAGCAGAGCTAGTTGTGAGCACATAGTATAGTTTAGTAAACTGTAAGAAAGAGTGTAGGTGAAAGGTAAGAAGCTTGACAGATTTATGGCAGGGATCAAAAGGGTTAAATCTGGGCGAGTCACAGGGGCAGTGTCCAGTGTAGTGTGAGGCCAGTTTAGCTTCTTTTTCAGTCAGGAGTGTGTGGACCAGGGCCGCACCGTCCATTGGACAGTGTGAGCCCTGAGTCCCAAGCGGCAGCAGCCAGGGAGAGCGG